>JAPKLW010004544.1:7675-26457 GCA_026898455.1 Plectranthus barbatus
ACGGGCGATTCAAGTAGTACTTCTCCACTGCTTCGATCTGAAGTGGGGTGTAGTACGGTTTCAGGTTTTGCCCATTCACTTTGAATGTCTGACCATCTTGTCCGGCTAGTTCGACTACTCCGTTCATGAATTGGCAGACTACAGTGTACGGTCCGGACCACTTTGATTGGAGCTTTTCGGGCATGAATCGAAGACGGGATTTGAAAAGAAGAACCTTGTCACCGGAAGTGAAAACATGCGAGCGGATTTTCTTGTCGTGGAATCTCTTCACTCGATTTTTGTAGATGACATTGTTCTCAAAGGCTTCATCCCGAAAATCTTCTAATTCATTGAGTGACATGGCACGGTCTTCTGCGGCTGTCTTCCAATCCAAATTGACTTCTTTCACTGCTCTCCATGCCTTGTGCTCCATCTCGACAGGAAGATGACAAGATTTTCCGAAAACCAGCTGATATGGAGATGTCCCAATTGGTGTTTTGTAGGCGGTGCGGTATGCCCAAAGTGCATCATCGAGGACTGCCACCCAATCCTTTCTTTGCTTGATCGTCTTCTCCAATATCTGCTTTACTTCTCTGTTGGATAGTTCCGTCAATCCATTCCCTTGAGGGTGATATGGGGTAGTAACGCGGTGCTTTACTCCGTATCTAGCAAGAAGAGAAGAAAGCCATTTGTTACAAAAATGTGATCCCCCATCACTTACCAAGGCTCTTGGTGTTCCGAATCTTGTCATCAGCTTCTTCAGGAATTTGATAACGACTTTGGAGTCGTTTGTGACTGTCGGAATAGCCTCGACCCATCGGGATACATAATCAACCGCTAGCAATATGTAGGTGAATCCTTGCGATTTTGGGAAGGGTCCCATGAAATCGATCCCCCATACATCAAATATTTCCACCTCGATGACTGGAGTCTGCGGCATCTCATTCTTTCGTGAGGTGTTGCCGGTTCTTTGGCATCGATCACAGCCTGTTATCCATCCTCGACAGACTTCGTAGATAGACGGCCAATAGAACCCGCTTGCAAGAATCTTGAATGCCGTCCGGTTGGCTGAATGATGTCCCCCGGTTGGAGATGAGTGGCATGCTTCGAAGATCTTCCGCCACTCTGAGTGGGGAACACAGCGGCGAATGACGCCATCAGCACATCTGCGCCATAGGTAAGGATCCTCCCAGTAATAGAATTTGACATCGTGCAGAAATTTCTTCTTTGCATAGCGCGAGGAGTCTGGAGGAAGTACGCCGCCTACCAGAAAATTGGCGAAGTCCGCAAACCACGGGGTTTTGGACTCGTACAACTCTTTCATGTCTTTCATGGCGTAGACCTGCTCGTCGGGGAATGTCTCTCGGATTGTTAATTGCTGATCGTCCCCTTTGAGTGGCGGTTCTAGCCTTGACAGGTGGTCGGCAATGACATTCTCACTTCCCTTTCTGTCCTTGATTTCAATGTCAAACTCTTGCAACAGCAGAATCCACCGGATCAGTCTTGGCTTTGCATCAGGCTTTGCAAACAGATACTTGATTGCTGCGTGGTCGGTGTAGACAATTGTTTTGGAGCCTATCAGATAAGGCCGGGACTTGTCGAACGCATACACGACCGCTAGCATCTCTTTCTCCGTTGTGGTGTAGTTGCACTGAGCTGGGTTCATACTTTTGCTGGCGTATTGGATCACATGGAAGAGCTTTCCTTTCATTTGGCCTAGAGCAGCTCCGACTGCATAGTCGCTGGCGTCGCACATCAATGTAAATGGCTCCTCCCAATCTGGTGCAGTCAAAACTGGCGCAGTAATCAGGGCTTCTTTCAGCTTTTCGAAAGCTCGCTGACAGTCTTCATCGAAGACGAAGGATACATCTTTCTCAAGCAAGTTGCACAGGGGTCTGGATACCTTCGAGAAGTCTTTGATGAACCTCCTATAGAATCCTGCATGACCTAGGAAACTTCGGACGGCTTTGACATTCGTTGGTGCTGGCATCTTCTCAATGGCTATCACTTTGGCTTGATCGACCTCTAATCCTTCGGCAGACACTCGATGTCCCAACATAATTCCCTCTCTCACCATGAAGTGGCACTTCTCCCAATTGAGGCATAGGTTGGTCTCGACACATCTCTCAAGTACAGTGGCTAAATTCTGCAAACAAACATCAAATGAGCTGCCAAAGACTGAGAAATCATCCATAAATACCTCCATGATTTTTTCGATAAGATCGTGGAAGATTGCTGTCATGCATCTCTGAAAGGTGGCTGGCGCATTGCATAATCAAAAGGGCATACGTCGGTAGGCGAATACTCCATATGGACAGGTGAACGCCGTCTTGTGTTGATCTTCCGGTGCCACAGCTATCTGATTGTAACCTGAGTAGCCATCAAGAAAACAGTAAAATGGATAACCAGATAATCTATCAAGCATCTGATCAATGAATGGAAGGGGATAATGGTCCTTGCACGTGGCGGAGTTTAGAGCTCGGTAGTCAATGCAAACTCGCCATCCCGTGATCGGTCTTTGTGCTACTTCCTCTCCATCCTCGTTTTTCACAATTTGCATTCCTCCTTTCTTGGCTACCACTTGTGTTGGACTCACCCACTTGCTGTCGGAAATTGGGTAGATCATGCCGTGATCGAGTAACTTGAGGACTTCCTTTTTGACGGCTTCTTGCATGATTGGATTCAGACGTCTCTGTGCTTGTCTCTTTGGCTTCGCATCTTCTTCAAGGATGATCTTGTGCATGCACAGCGAGGGACTGATTCCTTTGATGTCTCCTAAGGTCCATCCAATGGCAGACTTGTAGGTTCGCAAAACTCGCAGCAACTTGTCAAGTTCTCCCTGTGAAAGATAAGCAGACACGATAACAGGGTAAGTGCTGTCAGAACCCAGAAATGCATACCTGAGATGTGAAGGAAGTGTTTTGAGGTCCAGAACGGGTGGATTGGAGCTGAAACTCGGCTGTTCAGAGCCGACTTCAATCGAAGTACCTCCTTCCTCGATCGAGGTGGTCGCGCTTTCTCCTTCAATCGAGGAGACGTGTCCCTCGATCGAGTTTGCTTTCCTGAAGCGGCTTGGCAGCGATTCTCTCTTGAGTTCTTTCTCTCGGGTGATTTCCTCAAACACATCCAGTTGCAGTACTAGATTCAGAATCTCCTCAGTTGCTTCATCCAAGCGTTCAGAAGAGGAGAGGGAGTTTTGCAAGCAGTTTTCCAGAAAATCTGCTTCACTTTTCAGACAAGTGAAGGGAGAAGACATTACCGGGCTGAAGCAATCGATCATATGGCACTCCTCTGCATAACTTCCATCGTCGTGCCTCTGCATTGCCTTGTAGATTGAGAACGTTACTGACTCGTTGTTCACTCGGAACGTGAGCTTGCCGTCTCGAATGTCGATCAATGCCCCCCCGGTTTTCAGAAAAGGCCTTCCAAGGATCAATGGAATATTCCGATCCTCCTCCATGTCGAGCACCACAAAATCTGCAGGGATTATGAAATCCTTAACCTTTACAAGCACATCTTCAACAATGCCTTTCGGGTAAATGACTGATCGGTCAGCCATCTGCAGTGATATCGTCGTGGGCTTGATGCTTCCGATTTTAAGCCGCTTGAAGATTGAAAGCGGCATCAGATTGATTGATGCTCCCGAATCACACAGAACTTCTCCGAAGGTTTCTCCTCCGATGACACATGCAATTGTAAAAGAGCCCGGGTCTTCCCTCTTGATTGGCATCTTCTTCTGAATGATTGCGCTACATTCTTCAAATAGATTAACCGTCTCGTGCTCCAAGAACGGTCTTTTCTGGGAAACCATGTCTTTCAGGAATTTGATGTAACCTGGCATCTCTTGTAAGGCCTCTACCAATGGAATGTTAATGTGCACCTTCTTCATTGTCTCCAGAAATCGTGCATATCTTTCATTCATCTTGGTCTTGGCAAACCGCTGCGGATACGGAAGAGGCGGTTTCTTCATTGGCAGTTGAGGGGCATTATTCGAGCGAGGTGTATCACGCTCGGTCGAGGGCCTTTTTTTGGGTTCCTCGGTCGAGGGACATGCTTCCTCGGTCGAGGGAGCCTCGTTTTCTGTGGTTTCTGCCTCCTCTTCAGCCTCTTCTTCATCCCGGGTGCCTTCTTCTGATTGCCCAGGTCCTTCATAAGTCTTTCCCCCTCTCAAGGTGATAGCATTCACTTAATTCCTCTGATTCTGATTCTTGGGATTGATCTGAGTGTTGCTCGGAAGTTGCCCCGGTTTGTGCTTGGTTCCTAGGGTGTCGGCGATCTGGCTGACTTGATTTTCAATGATCTGCACATGTTTTTGCACCTGATCGACTTTCGTGTTTACCCCGGAAATTTCTTGCTTCAACTTCGTCACAGTGTCAGTGGAACTCTCCATGAATTTGGCCAAAATCTCCTCGAGATTTGGCTTCTTCTTCTCTACTATTTCTCCGTTCTGAACGGCGAACCCTGGTGGTGGCTGTTCTGCAGCTTGTGGATTTGCGTACGAGAATCCAGGATGATTCCTCGCATGGTTGAAGGTGTAGGGTTGGTTGTGCTGCTGATTATGTTGCTGAAATCCTCCTCGGTAGTTATTGTGGTAACCGCCTCTTTGGATAAAGTTCACATCAACGTTGTTTTCCTCGATCGGCCCTTGTACTGCATCAACTGCAGCAACCGTTTTCTCTTGCTTTAAGTTGGCAAACTCTTCTCTGAGCTTTTTCAGCTCGACTGCCAAATCTGGTTGCTCGGCAACTTTCTCCACGGTTTTTTCCACCACTTTCTCCACAGCTTTCACTGGCCGAGTTCGGCTTGTGGACCACCTTTGAGTGTTATTAGCCATCTTTTGGAAGAACTCCATGGCCTTCTTTCCATTCTTCGTCATGATTGTGTCTCCAAGTGTGGTGTCCACCAATTTGGCTGTTTTGTCATTGAGCCCTTCATAAAATGCTTCAGCTTGTTCTCCAGGTGGAAAACCATGTCCGGGACAGGCTCTCAGCAGGTCCTTGAATCTGTCCCATGCCTCGCTGAAACTTTCATCAGGTCTTTGAGCGAACCTGATGATCTCCTTCCGTTTTTGCCGAATCACATTCGGAGGGAAAAAGTTCCCTAGAAACTCGTTTCTCAGTTCATTCCATGTACTTATGCTTCCTTTATCCAGCGCGGTGAACCATGACTGTGCCTTATCCCTCAGAGAGAATGCGAACAGACGCATTCGGATGGCACTCTTGCTGACTCCTCCAATTTTCACCGTATTGCAGAGCATGATGAACTTGTCCAAATGTGCATAGGGATCCTCGGTAGTTCTTCCTCCGAATTGGTTTTGTTGTACCATCTGCACCAATCCTGTCTTCAGTTCGAAGTTATTGGCATTGATGCCAATCTTGAAATCTGTCTCCTTGAACCGAGGTTTGTACCGGTTCTGCATGGCTTCTTCTTCCTCCTCCTCATCGTCAGACTCTTCCGGGGGAGGATCCTGATTGTCTTCCTCTCCATTGTCGGGATTGTCCTCAAACAGCGGGTTATGGCGAAGATCCCTTCTGTTTGGATTGTTCCTCTCGAGTTCATATTGTTGGATCTGCACCCTCATGGCTTGGATTTCTTGGAGAAGCAAAGCTTGCTCCTCTGCAGTTAGCACTGGCGGAGGCGGTGGTACGTTGTCTTCCATTGTGTGACTGCTTGAACTTTCCTGAGCACGCTTGTTTCTTCGAATTTTTCTGCAAGTAGCTTCAATGTCCGGATAATAATAAAGTGGATCTTTTCCTCTGGCTCTTGTACTCATGCACTACCTGTACAGCAAAGGAGGTAGTGAGAAAATAAATAAAACACGAATTGAAATTCTGAATCGAAAAGAAAAAAAAAACAAAATTGCAAACACTTCGATCGAGGGAACGTGTCACTCGATCGAGTAAGCTGCAGAGGCTTCCTCGGTCGAGTTCAGTTGGCCTCGGTCGAAGTTAAAATCGAAAATTTAGAAAACTTCAGAAAAAACGAAATTTTACAGCCTAAGGCAATATTTCAATCACAGATTTAATAGTAAGGTTAATTCTAATCTTCCCCGGCAACGGCGCCAATTTGATCACTGCTATTTCTAACAGATTAATTATAGAACAGTGGCAAATAAATTTGTAAACCCGAAGGCTATCGAACCCACAGGGAAGAAATAACGAAAAACCCTGAAATACTAAACCATTAGTTCTTGAAATTACTGGTTAGGAAAATCAAATAAAGGTTTTGGTATTTAAAATCGGAATTCTTTGAAGACGTAAAATAAACAGAAAATTAAATTGCTTTTGAAATCAAATATGAGAAACACAGATCCTAGGGAATTCTTCCTATCAAGTATAGCATGTATGAATAAATTGATTAATTCCCAAATTTAATTCCTCTTCACAGTGAAACATCAGAAAAGTATTACGAACTTCTTGGTCTGACAATTCGCAAAGTAGATTAGTCAATTACCTATCTCCTCTCGGTCTCAAGATAAATCAACTAACTCCTACAGATCTACAGATTTATTCCTACAATTAATCTCCTTCAGTTACGACAAGAAATCAAATTGTATTGTGAAAATCTCTTTCGATTGAAAACTATCACAGTTACGTCTCAAGTAATCAACTAGAAAATCCTAATAAGTGATCAGCAAATCAAGATTTAGAATAACACAGATTTCACAAACTACGAAGGGAAAGGGAAAATAATTCAATTAATCAAAACATGTATACAAGAATAGTTTGAAACCCTAGAATCTGAGATGGAATTTAGTTACACATATTCATAGTAGTATTCATCAAAGAAAAATACAACCTGGAATGCATAAAACTAAAAAATCCACAAAGTCTTCTCGTAGAAGCTTGTCTTCAAAAACATAAAACCCTAGAAATCCTTAAAACTCTCAAAATAATAATTGCTCTCTGGTTTATCTCTTCGACTCTCCTTCTAATTCCGAAAATTACATATATTTATAGTTGTGGAAAGATATATCTAGCAGGACTAGGATTTAGATATGAATCAATCTTCCAAATCCAAACAGAATCAGGTTTCCCGCATGGACTTCGAGCGGTGCTGATCTCGCTCGGTCGAGTAGCTGCCAACTTCTTCCTCGGTCGAGTGGGATGTGACTCGGTCGAAGAGGCCAAAACTCCTTCCTCGCTTGATGCTGGATGGACTCGGTCGATGAAGCCTTTCTGCTTCTTCGATCGAGTAAACTTGCTCAAATACTGGGCCTAATTCCTTCGGTTTTTCGACTAGAAACCTGCATGATTCATCAAACACGGCATTCCAGGTACAAAATCTAATTCATGCTCAAAAACAAGTAAGAAAATGATCTAAACATCACAAAATCAGTCAAAGAACTATAAGATAAGTTAGTGAAAATCCTAACTTATCAATCTAGTAGAGCATCTTCGACCTTTCTGGGTTTTTCACTGGAGATATAACATGCTAACATAGCGTTGCCTTGTCTTGTCATCATAGGATCATTGATATTGCCTATGATATCTTCAGGAGGGTGAGCACGCAACCATGTCGGTCTGACAGTTCTGATCATATTTTCTTCCCTTGCGAGCCCATTGTCTTGTACATTATTCTCTACAGTATCCTCCTTATGTTCATCATCTGGATTAACTTCCGCTGGGATATCTTCAATAGGATTTCCTGGAACAGGGTCTTCTTCAGCAATGTCTTCGACAACTGGAATCTCAGCGGCGCCTACAGCACCATCTTCCACATGAACTTCGTCAGTACCCTCTTTAGCAGGTGGATCCTCAGTAGCGCCTCTGCCAAGATCTTCATGAGTTTCTGTTCCTTCCATGGTGGGAATGTCCTTGGTGGTTTCTTCCTCTTCATCGTCAATCACTTCTAGGATAGTTGATTTGGTTACGATGTTTGTAGGTTTGGCCTCAGCATGATCATTAGCATCACTGGCCTGGTCAGCAGTTTGGTCCCCTGCTGCGTGCGTCTCGTTTGGATTGCAGTCATTCATAGACTTAGTCGGATCAATACTCATATTCTCGAAAGAATTTAGAAGTGTTTGATCATTGACATCATTAGTCTCATGATTGCTAATCTTTTCTCCTCTATTTTCACTGCGCACTAAGGTAGACTCATCAAAAATAACATTGCATGTTATTTCCACAATGCCGGTAATCTTATTTAATACCCTATAACCTTTATGAGTGGGATGTCCATAACCAAGGAGTACACCCTCGTCAGATTTAGGTGAAAAGGTATTAAGTTTGGATTTACCGTTATTGTGAATATAACATGTAGAACCAAAAGCACGTAGATGAGTTATGGAAGGCTTACGACCGTGGTACACTTCATAGGGAGTCTTGTTGAATCTGCTTGTGACAGCACTCCTATTCTGTGTGTAACAGGCCGTCGTGACTTCTTCACCCCAGTATTTAGCAGGAAGTTTGGAGTCTGCTAACATTGAGCGAACGGCTTCCTTCAGCGTCCGATTCCTCCTTTCTGCTAAACCACTCTGTTGAGGAGTCCTTGCTTTAGATTTTTCATGTGATATTCCAGCTTCAGCACAGAAATCCATCAGCACTCCATTACAGAATTCTGTTCCATTGTCAGATCGAATTCGCTTTACAGTAACTTCTTTACTGTTCTGCTCCTTGAGAATCAATTCTGGCAGAATAAGCTTCACTTCGTCCTTTGTCTTTAGTAGGCGTACCCATGTGTACCTGGAGAAATCATCAACCACCACTAGTGTATATAGACGTTTACTTACAGTGGGTGGTGTGACTGGACCAAAAGGATCCATATGAAGCAATTCCAGAACCCTTTGTGATGTCTCCTTTTCAGGATTTGTTTTGAAGGATGATTTGGTCTGTTTTCCTTGTTGACAAGATTTGCATACTCCTTCTTTGCGGAAGGTCTCATTTGGTAGACCTATAACAAGCTTATTTTTGGCAAGATGGTTAATAGTTTTGAAATTTAAATGATTGAACCTCTTATGCCATAGCCATGTTGTTTCCTCCTTATTGAGAGTTAAAAAGCAGGAATGTTGTTGACCGCTTTGCCAATCGACTATATATAATCCACCTTTACGGATGCCGCGTAGTTTTACTTCTCCTGAAATAGCATCAGCAATAGCACAACCAGTATTTTTAAAAGATACGATATACCCATTTTCACATAGTTGACTTATGCTGAGTAGATTATGCTTCAGGTTGGAGACGAGTGCTACGTTGATGATTCTTAATCCGTTCCTTTCAATGCAGCCGCGTCCAATAAATTCTCCTTCACTATTGTCTCCAAACTTGACCTTTGGACCGTTGAATAATCTTCTTATGTCTGAGAACAATTCTTCGTTCCCGGTCATATGAGCAGAGCAACCGCTGTCCAGGACCCATTCATTGGATATGCACGTTCCCGTAGCTATGGAGTCCTGTTCCTGCAAGCAAATTAAGTAAATTTAGGTACCCGTTTAGTGTCGGGTCCTGCAGGATTAGCGTGAAGCATAGTTCCTTTCGGAACCCACATCTTAGTGATTTTTAAGACTTTTGTCTTGGTTTCACTATTGACCACTTTCTTGACCTTTGGCATAAAATTTCTATTTCTAGGTGAATGAACATATTTAGCCGTCCTTGCCCTTGAAAAAGATTGTGGAATGGGCTCAGGCTTTGCATAGACATTTCTTCAATGCGATGTATACTGCGGGTAGTTGAGTCTCACAGCATTGTACTGTGCAGGCCTTCTCTGATGAAAATTAGGATGTACTATCCTTGCGTTGAGATTAGAACGCTCAGTACTCCTTGAGTTGGTTAAGTAGGATTTAGCGTATGCTCTAGGATTTCTCTGCTGAAGTCTATCAAATACTTGCCTATTATTCATCACTTGATTCTTCTGCTGAGGCTTAGAGTTGCGTCCAGCATTTGTCCTTGGGATCCTCTGCTGAGGTCCATTGGATAAAGGCCTAGCAAACTCTGTCCTCTGCTGAGTTCCAGCAGATGAACTATTGGCTGTCTTTGATGTAGACCTCTGCTGAGCTCCAACGGGCACATTCTGCTGAGGTTTATTCTTCGGTTTAGCTGATGGTTCAGCACACATAGTTTCAGCAGACACTACTCCTTTACCTTTTTCAGTAGAGCTATATCCAGCAGTTACAAACAAAATTGGATTCTTTTTAAAAGAATTACCATTGAGTTTTGGCATTCTTTTTGATGATTCGCATCCAAGTCCAGACCTATCAGAGTGATGTCTTTGACTTCTTACAAGGGCATTGAGAGCAGCCTTGCTGGATGCATACATGCAAATACAATCCTCTTTTGGTTTGTTTTTTAATGCTTGATTTTCCTTTTCTAACGTTTGAAATTTTTCTGACAAATGCGAGAAATCTTCTTTTATTTTTAAAAATTCTTCACTTTCTAACCTCAGTCTCTCGACTTCCTCGGTTAAACTTGTAATGTGAAGTTTTAATGTGGCGTTTTCTCCCACAATTTCATTTTTGATCTCATACATTTTTGCAAATTCTAATGATAGTTGCACTAAATAATCTTCTTCGGAATCGAAATGTGATTCCTCCGATTTGTCTATGATTTGATTGCTAGATGAATTTGTGGATAGTACCTCTGCTTCCTCAACAGCGAGAGCTGATTCATTGGTTTCCTCAGCATCGTTGTCCGCATCAGCAAACTGATCTTCAGTGATGTCTGCCATTAGTACGAACAGAGCTTCTTCGCTATCTTCTTCTTCTGAAGAGCAGTAAAACTCTTCTTCATCAGCAATCTCCGTCCTGGTTAGCAATGCCTTGGTTACGGCTTTAGCAGTGCATCTTTCAAATCGTTGCTTCAGGCGATCTCGTTCTTCTTTGCTGACTTTTGGGCAATCATGCTTCAAGTGATCTGGAGAACCACATTCAAAGCAATTTCTAATTTTTCGCTCAGTTGAGCGGTTAGACATTGATGAAGGGATTTCTTTCGCCTCCTTTTCAGCTTTTGCTTCATTCAGCATCCTTTGCATTTTCTTCATTTGTTCTTCCAGTTCATTGATCTTTAGATCAACTGCTTGTGTACCTACACTGGAAGTTCCTTCTTTCGAGGGTGATGCTGGAGTTGGTCTTTCTGGTTTATAGAAAGATCTTTTTGTCTTGAATTTGTTGTAGTCCTTCTTAGCGAAGTATGCTAAGTCCTCAGCATTCCCAACATACTTTAAAGCGGCTTGTGCTACAGCCGTTTCATTCTTCTTCGACTGCTGTATGATAAATTCATGAGCTTTAAGTTGAGCAAATACCTCAGATGTAGTCAAGCTGTTGAGGTCTTTTTCACTCAAACTTGTTACTTTTGCGAACCAGTCATCTCTCGGATATAGTTTGGAAATGATTTTATTGTTCATCTCTCCGTTATCATACTTCTTTCCAAGACTCCTGAGTTCTCCAATTATTGTGTTGAAGCGTTCCTCCATGATTTGAATGGTTTCTCCTGCACATATTGAGAAAGATTCGTATTTGTCTACAGCTACCTGTAATTTGTTACGTCTCATTTGATCCGTTTCCTGGGAAGACTCGCACACGTAGTCCCACATTTCTTTAGCAGTTTCAAGGTCAAGCGCTTTGTCTTTCATCAGTTTTGGAAGAGAATCAAGAATTAGTTTCTTTGCCAAGTGCTCTAGTTGAGCTCTCTTTTTGTCTTCACTTGTATATTCATCAAATGGTTTGGGAACCATTTCAGGTCTTGGAGGTCTTGGTTCTCCTTCAGCAGCATCTTCAACACGTCCTAGTCCTAAAAAAGTGTTAGCTTTCATAATCTGAATAGGACCTCTTACCAGTATGTCTTCCATCTCTGGGTGTATGCTCTGAAGTTGTATGAGAGCCATCTTCTTCCAAGATGAAAAGTTCTCTCTGTCATACTCTCCAAGGGAGTGGTTCATCATTTTGTATGCTCCTTGAATGGTTTCCTGAGCTGAGTATATAAAATAAGTATAAAAGTGCAAGGAAAATGATAGATCTGGTCACAGGTGACTCAGAAACGGAGAGTCTGGTATAACCTGGCTCTGATACCACTTGTTGGTCCCAAAATATCAGAGTCGTCGTGTTGATAACTTAACACGAAATGCAGTGGAATAGATTAATGTCTCTTGCACTTATCGTTGTTAACAAAGTGTTGTCTTAGGTCAAGTTGTTGCTTAAGTAAGTTTACAGATATACACTAGCAACTCCGTTGCTAGGTTTTAAATCAATCTTTGAACTGTAAACCAATAAAACAGTAAATGCACACAAGATTTATAGTGGTTCGATCAAATAGATCTACGTCCACTCCTTAGCCGAAACGCTAAGAATTTTCACTAGAAAAGTATACAGATTACAAGGGATCGCTTTTCCAGTTAAGTAGGCAGTGAGCTTTCGGCCTGGCTACTTAACAGCTATCCTCCGTGAGTCTGAACTTCTCTGAACACAGCTCCGGCCAAGTCAAGGGCACACCTTCGTAAAACTTGTCCTTCGCTAATGAGGCTTTTATAGTTTGCCCCTAAACTTAATAAGTATGCGGCTAACGCCCGTGAGAGTCACAATCTTTTCAGGAGTGACTGTTGAATCCTTTTCTGAAAGAAATGAATCCCAATGATTGAAATATCCTTGAATGCAATCAAGAATATCTTCAATGGAGTGTCAGTACTTCAATGACCGACACTTGGTTGTTGAGAGCTTTTAGATAAGCTTTTGTACAGCTCTCAACTGACTACTTTCAAAGTTCACTTTCTCAAAGGAATCTTTAGCTTGAGCGTTCGTGAATGAGTAAAGTGAAAAGAACACTTGTAGATCGTAAAAGCAGTAGTCTATCCAATTCTTGAATCTACCTTTTATAGTTGGAGATTCAAAACTTGAATCTCCATACCCGTTAGATACAACGGCTTCTTTCTCCAAGAATGGATTAACTTGATAGAACACTTTTGGAGTAGAGACGTACTTCCCACACTACTTAGGGAAAGTCTCGTTCCTTGTGTGTCCTTTTTGTCAGAGTCGCAGTCCAGCTTCAAATTTGCTAAAGGTATATTCCTTGAGATCCTTTGACTTTGATACTTCATTGATTGCTGAAAGGTCTGAATGCTAATTCCTTAGCATTCTAGTAATCTTTTCAGCCAAATGCTGGCGATTCTTGTTCGCTTGTTTCTCTAGCAGCTTGTGAGTTGGATGCTGACTCCATCTGCTCGTTGTCTGCTAGGGATTCTTCATAGCATACTAGTCTATTACAACTCAATGTATAACTTATACAGGACTTTACAAGTTGTGTTAGACACTCTAGATTTCAGCAAATGATCGACCAACTAGATAAGGTTTGATTCAACAAAACCTTTTACAAATAAGTCTTAAGGAAGATTTTAGGGATAATTCCCAACAATGGATCTGAAGGTAAAGTCAATCACAAGATGATGGAGGTGTAAATGAGCTAGGTCATAAATAGACACACTAAATACTCTGATAAAGCAATGGTATTATTCTTTGAGTATAAGTGGGAGATTGTTGGAATTGTATACTAAAATCATTTATGATTAAGTGTATTCATAACAATAAAATGTTTGATACATTGGTCTTCATAAGTGTGTTACATCAACATAGTTGTTATCTTATATAACAAACATACAATACGAACAATAATATTGTATTATCTAGCTTATAGGGATGACCATATGGTGTGTAGGAGATCACAGAGGATCATATGGATTGTTTGACCTCGCGAGATATAAACAAGTATCACAGCTGAGACAGTTCCTGGATAGGCTTTCGGTTTAGGCTGCGACACATCAGTATATAAGTGAGCTTATCCTAGCTACTTTATGTGTCGATAAATTTTTATGTATTGATGGGATCAACTGTGAGATGTGTCATTCTCATTGACATATGAATGTACTAGATCTCAACATACTTGCTATGATCTTAAACCTAATAGAAGGCTAAGGGGCATAGACAAGTTGACAACACTTTGACTTGCTATGGTGGTGAGTCTTACATGTACTCATACATTTGCATCTTGGGTGTGGCGGTTTGTGTGTGGCCTACTTAGGCTGGACATGTAGGTAATCATATCAGTTTCAAGATGGGGACGTTCCCTGATGAGTAGGTTGTGCATTTGGATATGAATTTCTCGGGTATTTAGATGTGTCAGTTCTAATACCTTGTAAATTTGGGAAATCATTCATCCTTTTTGCGAGCTTAGTAAGGTATGGCTTTAACAACACCAAAAAGGGGGAATTGTTAGTAAGTATTCTTCCTTGTTGTTATTATTTTGGTGAGTCAAGCCAGTACCAGCTTAGAGTGTCTCTAGATTAGCTCTAGTCTGCTCATACATGTAAATCCTGTTAGGATGTTTATCGAGTTGTAATAGAGTTGGTCAAGACTAACTGGTTTCAGAAACTGGCCCACCAGTTTGGACTACGCAAGGAAGTTAGAAGAAACTGGCTAACCAGTTAGGAGGAACTGGCTACCAGTTTGAGAAACTCACATTCAGAAAACTGGTCGAAGTCACCAGTAAGGTCGACACCAATTTGCAAGCCTAACTTGCGTATAGAGACAAAGAGAACAAGTCAGAGGCATTCTTAACAAGCCAGACTTTAAGAGTGGAGATTCCTTAAAGTCTGAAGATCTCTCAACCAGTTGTGATTCCTTGGACTGGCAAAGCCGTTCTGACACAAAGTTGTTCGGTCAACAACCAGTGTCAGAAAAGTAGGAGTAGGTACAGAACTTCAGGAAAATCATCATGTTCGTTTCAAAAAAGAGAGACCCCGGATTGGACACATCCAAAATGTCTCACAGCGGCTCTTATTTCAAATCTCTCTCACCTCGCCTATAAATAAATGAAGTGCCCCAGAAGAAAAAATAACTCTCTCGAACCAACAAAACACCAAAACTCTGCTAAAATTCAAACTTAAATCTTTCACAGTTCGAGGCTACAATCTAGCTTACCGTGTGCCATTTTTGGACATTGGCATTCACCTATTAGCGATAGATCGCGAGACCCTGTTGTAACCCAAAGCTTAGTGATTTCTAGACTACCAGTCTGAAGAGAGGACGTAGGACTTTTGTGTCCGAACCTCTATAAATCCTTTGCACTTTATTGCTTTACTTATTTATTTGCTTGGATTTTAAAACTCAACACATTATAAGTGTTGAAGTATATCTGAACCTGACTAATCTTTCAAACTCGCTAATCACTAACTTTCAGAAACACAAACTGGTTAGGAACTGCCAGTTTGTGAAATGCAAGTTTGTAAAATATTTTCGCTGTGCAAACCAATTCTGATCTCAGGACCAACATTAACTTTTATCTAGAAATAATTATAATTAAATTTATTAAAAGTTAACATTTAAACTTAATTTTAAAGACTTCAAAATAATAATAAAATGAAGAATAATTAGTATAATATTATTATAAAATCGTTGATCTTCTAGGTTTTAATAAAAATAATATTGTAATATTTCAATTATAAGAATATAATAAATATAATAATATTTTAATATATTAATATATTTTAATTATAAAGTAATATTTTATTTATAATTATTATAATATTTTATAATAGTAATAGATAATTATAAAAATATTTAACATTTTAATATGATCATTATAACTTATAAGAAATAGTGGAGGGTTTAATATCCTAAAATAATAAATAAAAAATAATTATAAAATAACATGAATTATGAAAAATAAGAAATAAATAATAAATAGTTTTGGTAATGAGATTTGGTAATGAAAATGAAATCCACCATTTTGGAAGGTTTTGGAAATTCCCAAATATTCGGGTATTATTCACATTCCCCCGTTCCCATCCAACCAAATGGTAACTCTGTATAAGGGAAAATAAAAAGGGTATACCGCGAAAGCATTTAATTACGCAATATTTTAATGATTCTTTCTTGAATTAAATTAATCAATATTCTGAAATTACATTAAATAAAAATACTTAAACGTTTAAAACAAATAGAACTTGAATATTAGGGTGGAAGTATAATGTTATGGTCTATAAAATAAGAGTTATAATTTATTATGCCTTTATTTTCTGGTGTAATATATAATATAACTAGATTTACACTCGCGCCATGCGCGAATCATATTTATAATATTTTATTTTATAATATTAAAATATAATTTAAAAGTTACATATTTATCATTTTTAGCAGTTATTTTTAAATATATCTAAATTATATTCATAAATATTATATTTAATATATTATAATACAATGTTTTTCAATATTATGCGTCAAATAAATTAAAAAGAAGTATATAAAACACAAAGCCTATGACGTTTGATTTAAAAATATCACATAAAAGATATTATACATTTATATTTAAAAAATATTAAATATAAAATTGGAGAGATGTAACATTTTAAAGAAAAATTATAAATATAATTTTGTTATATTTTTATTAATGTTATTATATATTTATGTTATAATAGAAAAATAATAAATTAAATTAAATTGAAACAACTTTTTTAGCGGGAACAATTTTTATAGACTACTCTTCATTGAGATATATATATATATATATATATAGGAAGCGGATCCAGTGAGAAAATGAGAAAGATGCTTTATTGCATTCACGGCATTGCTTGATTCCATTCAGGTCATTGCTTGATTGCAATGTTGCTTGATTGTGCTTTAGTTGTTGCTTGATTATTTTGTTGCTTCATTGCGTTTTAGTTGTTGCTTGATTCAATATCAACCATTGATTTTTTTAGATCTATGGATATGATTCATTCTTTTTTCTCACAGGGGGATTTTTTTTTACATGATCCCTTCTCTATATATATATATATATATATAGGGGAGTGATCATATGAGAATTTCCCTTACCACGTGAAAATAAGAACTAATCTCGGCCATCCAATTGGTGATCAAACGCTCAAGATTAAATAAATCTTGTCTGCATTATAGTGTAGTAAAACATGCATTAAAGGGTAATTTTGTAATTTTTTTTTTCTCTCCTCTAAAATCATCCTAAATCTTTAAATGATCATATCTCATTCGATTTAGATTATTTTTTAATGTATCATATATCAAATTAAAGGTAATTTAATTATCTTTCAAACGAAATCTCTATTGCATATGTTTCGATTTAAAAATCATCGTAAAAGATGAAAATTAGTGATTATATGCATAATTCTCGTAACAGTACACGAATTCTTATATAATGAATGGAGTTGCACAATATAATGCATGAAGTTGTATTATATAATGCAGAATATGATAGATAAAATGCAATAACTTTTTTCTTGCAAGATAAAAAAAATTAAAATTCATTATCTTTGCATACTGTAGATAATATCATAATTGTTATAAAAGTTGATCATATATTACATGTTTTTAATTATGTATTTTTTTTGTTATATTATATAAATGTATATTACTATATTATATAATGCATGTTTGTTAGTTATATAATGAATTTTTTCTAGGTATATAATGCATATCGAGGTCAATATAATGCATGAAGTTATATAATGAATAAAATTGCACAATATAATGCATGAAATTATAATATATAATGCAGAATATAATAGATAAAATGCAACATGTTTATTTCAGCAGAATCATCATTCATCATTATATTTGCACGTGTTATGTATTATATAGCAATAACATATGAATTATAATGAAAGTAATATAATTTTTCTTTAAAATAAAAGTAATACCATATATAATATGCACAATTTTCGTAACAGTACACAAATTCTTATATAATGAATGCAATTGCACAATATAATGCATGAAGTTACAGTATATAATGTAGAATATGATAGATAAAATGCAACATGTTTATTTCAGCGAAATCATCATTCATTATTATATTTGCACTTGTTATGTATTATATAGTAATAACATATGTATTATAATGAAAGTAATATATTTTTTCTCTAAAACAAAAGTAATACCATATATAATGGAGGAAATAATACCGTATAATGATAGTAATATTGTTCTAAAATAAGAGTAATACCATATTATAATGTAGAAAGATGTTTGTTAGGTATATAATGAATGTTTGATATATAATGAATGTTTCCTATGCATATAATGCATGTTTGTTAGATATATAATGCATGTCGAGATAGAATATGCAAACATAATCTTAAATAAGTACAAAATGACAAAAATACCCTATAATGCAGGTTTTTTGAGATAAAATGCCCGAAAATTTTAGTAAAATCCTGAGCGTTCATTCATCAAAATCAATAGCGAGGATTGATTCTTATTTCTTATGGTAAGAGTGGTTCTCACTGGATCGCATCCCTATATATATATATATATATATCTACTATTATTATTATTATTTTAAATAGAATGTGTTAATTTAAATTTAGAGTACCGTCAATATTTAGAATCAGAAAAATAGTATAATTATTAATTCAGGATTGAAATATAAACTCAATCCAAGACATCTTCTACCCCATTTTATATGATATCTTATTTTATAATATTAAGATATAATTAATAAAGTTATATATTTTGATATTTTTAACAATTTTTTTAAATTATCTTGTTTTTATTCATCAATATTATATTTAATATATTATAATATAAACTATTTTTTATATTATACATCAAATATATATATATATATAATAAAATTAAAAAAGAAATATATTAAACACAAAGCCTATGAGATTTGATTTAAAAATTATTCTATAAAAGATATTATACATTTATTAGTTATAAAATAATAAATTTAATAAATTGGTGAGATGAGATTTTTTAAAGAAAAAATGAAAATTATAATTTTGTTATATTTTATTAATATTTATGATATAATATAAAATAATCAATAAAATAATATAAAAAAGGTTTTGGCGGGTGTAGTTATTTT
>JAPKLW010004545.1:0-26454 GCA_026898455.1 Plectranthus barbatus
ACAGTATTGATTCTCTGGTGGAATGAATCAATATTAATTAATTAATTATATTTTGGGTTGAATATGGGAATTAATTAATTGATAGGCCTTATTTGCTATTTGCATTTTGGTCCCTGGTATGGCCCATGAAACTCAAGCCCAATAGGAGTCCAGTAATTTCCTATAAATAGGCCTCAGTTCCTCAGATCTCAACACACCACAAGATCATAAGTTGCACACAGCAAACCAGGTTTTGGGAGCTGTGGTGATCGAATAAGATCTGAGAACGAGGAGGAAATTCTGCTTCTCAACCGGGCAAGGGATCTGATAGAGAATCTTCACCAGATTTTCAGATAGAGTTGGAATACAGATCAGAAGATCAAATCAGGAGGATTTTTCTTCTTCTCTCTCTCCTCATTTTCGAAAATATTATTATTATTTTCTTAAGATATATTTCCTCAATCTGTTAGGAAATTAAATCTTTGTGCGTGGGAAAGATCAAAGGGCATCTCCGCGCACGCGTTCTTAAAAGTTCATCGATCCAGGTATTCCGCATAAACCTTCTTATGCATAATAATATAGGAGCATGCTAGGATTGTTCATAGGCATAGCAATTTATTTTGATATTCCAATTAACGATCCTTGGCAAGCGGACTTCGTGATTCAGTTCACGCATCCCTTCAATTGGTATCAGAGCCAGGTTAATTAATTGGCTCTATCGGAAAAATAATATTGCCTATGATCATGCATGATTATTATTTTTGATTGCATGCAATGGATGGTTTTTGGATTGATTGTATGTTTTTCGTCCTTGTGGTTCTCGGGTTAATCCTCCCTTTTATATGGATTTGTTTTTCACCCACGAGATAAATCCGTGGTTATATTTAGATTTTTTAAATTGTAATGAGGATTATTCCATGTAATCTTTTATTTCAAAAATTAAATCTGTAAAACGAAGAATGAAGAACTTGAAGAACACGAAGAATGAAGAACACAAAGAACGAAGGATCGCATGACGGCGCACGACGGCGCCGGCACGGCAGCAGGCCGTGCACGGCGGTCGCGCGCGGCGAGGGGCAGGGCGGCGCAGGCGCACGACGGCCACGATGCCGGCACAGCCGCGCGGAAACCCCAGGGTTTCAGCGGGCAGCGCGCGCGCGCGACGGGCAGCAGCCGCTTGGCCCACAGCCGGCCAGGCGCGGTGCGGGGGTCTCGGGACAGCGACGCGGGGAGGGTGGCGCCTGCCGGAACAGCGGACGAGGGCGGCCAGGGCGCGATGGGGGCGCGCAGCGCGGCGGAACCCTAGGGTTCGCGAACGCGCGCGCGCAGCACCCGCGCAGCCCTGCGCGCGTTCGCGGCGGCAGGCAGGCGCTCTCCGGGCGGCGGCTACGTGACCTAGTGGTGTGGCGAAGGGCTCGGGAGGCGGAGGCCGGCGATGGCAGTCGGTGGTGGCGGCGCGGCCGCAACCAGCGCAAACCCTAGGGTTTGCGGGTGCGAGCCAGAGCGCGCGTCTCCTCCGCGCCTCGTGCGTGTTTTTCGGCGAGCCTAGATGAGCCAACGGTGGTGAAGAAGATAAACGGGGGTTTGGGCAACGGTCAGGGCATGCCGGAGCGGCGGCATACAAAATGGGCAATGGCCGGAGGAGGTGGATCGCGGGCTACAACCATGCACGTACGTGCATGGCTGTTGCGCGACTCCGAGTGCCCTCACGGCAGCGGCGAGTCGCCGACGGCGGTAGTTCACCGGTGGTGACTCGTCGGGCTAAGTTCTCATAGGCTATTAGGCTTGGAATGTGTGCCTAGGCCCGCGATTCAGTTAACTAGCCCAGTTGTCCGATTTTCCGATAAATCAAATCTTGGAGGCCCATATTCGGAAAATGAATTCAGATTTCAGTCCAAGTAGTGGGAGCCCAGTCGAAGATCTGTATTGTTAATTCCAACTTGTAATAGTTAGAATTAATTTTTCTATCGTATCATGGGGCCACGAGGACATTTTTTATTTGCTTTATTATTTGTCTTCGCATGATATACTTTTTTAATTTAATTGCGCAGCATACAAGCATGTTGTAGATAATAGGAGCACATTTACTGCTTTTATTTACAGCTTTAAAGCATGCTATGTGATTTATTTTATGTAATTAATTATAACTATAAATTCGGGGTTCATGCCTTGCATGATAGAATTTTAGCAATGTTATAATTATGGCTACATAAAATAATCTGTGCAATTGAACCTTATGAACTAAAAATTACTAAGCTCATAATTTAGTAAGACCTCCACAAAGCGATCCTTTATTGGAAGTGGGTAATTTATTAGGTAAACGTCTACATGTGTAGCTTACTTAATTTATTATTCATAAGTTCTAATAGATAGGATTTCTTAAAACAAACATTTATTTCATGTGAGAAGTGGGAGTTCATGCGTAAACATCTACATGTGTAGCTTGCGTATTGAATTTTCATAAGTTCTCTAGGGATTGAATTAAATGAGACAACCTTATTATAGGGATCGGGTGTGTTCTAATAGATCCTTATATGGGAGGGTTGGCTTTGGTGGTAAGCTAGCTTAGATGTTATCCAGAGTATAACTCATTTGTGATGTCCCTGCTCAGTAGGATAATATGGTCTTAAGTTAGTCTCCAATTATTAATTCCATTTGTCTAAGGAACCCGGGCATGGATTGGAATTAAAGGACTGGAATTGAAAGATGCAGTCTGGTTAAGTGTTTTGTTGTAAACGTCCACATGTGTGGCTTGCAATAGTAATACTTAGGCAAATTGGAGGAAACATTAATATTGCTTTATCATAAGGTTTCAATATTTAATTGTTTCAATAGTTTGCGACTATGTTCTAATTTCTGCTTCTTAATTTATTGTTTTCAGACATGTCTATTGCTCACGTTGTCAACCTCTTAATAACAAACCCTTTAACTGGTCCGAATTTTCCTGAGTGGAAGTTATGCTTCATGGAAATACTCTGCACTGCAAAACATGCCCATATACTTTACATGGACCCTCTAACTCCTAAGTATTGGAACTGTACTGGTTTTGAACGAGTGTTCTATGACAGATGGGTAGCTTCTGATGAGTTTGCTCGCAAACTCATCAGGAAGAGTTTGTCTAGAGAATTAAAGCTCAAGTACAAGAAGTTCGGATCTGTTGTTGAGATATGGAGGGACCTTGTGAAGGTTTATGGGAAGGTGAGACGAACTGTCAGTTATAATCTTGTAGAGGACCTGATCTGCAAGAGAATGACTGATGGGAGTTCATTGCTTCTGCACTTTATCAGTATGATGAGAATTATGAGAAAGTACAGAAAGAGAGGTGGACAAGTCAGCAAGCGGGCAGAAATAAACATTGTCCTGCACTCTCTCTCTGATTCTTATGATGATTTCATCAAGTCCCTCGGTACTAGGCGCGAGTTTACTCTTCCTGAGTTGCTCTTAGCCTGATGCGAGAGGAATCTGACCTTAGGGCATTGGAATTTGCTCCAACTTTGTCAGCTTTTGACAAGACAGTTGCTGAAGCAAAGGAAATGCTTAAAAGGTTAGATGAAGCTGATTTAGCAGAAGATGTCATCAGGCCATGCAAACGCAAGCGAAGTGAAATAGATTGTCTAGTGCCTAGCATGGGTAGACAAGGTACGTCATGTGCATTTATAACGAAAACATGTTTAGCATCGGTTTCTACCCATTCTTGGGTAGTGGATACTGGAGCTACTGATCATGTTTGTTATACTTTGCAGGGGTTCAGGCCGACAAGGCAGTTGAAACATGACGAGATTACCATCTCAATGGGCAGCGGAGAGTGAGTCTCAGCAGTAGCCATTGGAGATTTTACTTTATGCTTTGAGAACAATGTTTTTATTTTGAGAGATGTTTTATATGTGCCGGTTTTTCGGCGGAACTTAATTTCAGTTTCCAAGTTATTTTGTGATGGATATTCAGTTATTTTTGATAGTGGAGTTTCTATCATTGGTAATAACGGTGTTATCTGTCATGGCAAACTGATTGACTCTCTCTATATCATTGATTGTATGCATAAATCTTCCGTGAATGTTGCAAACTCATCCAATAATAATAATCATTTAAAGAGAAAGTTTTCTTCCGATGAGGATCAAACATATCTCTGGCACTTGAGACTAGGTCACATCAATCTAAAGAGGATTAAAAGATTAGCATGTGATGGGCTCTTGGATTCTTTCCAAGTGGTACCGCATCAAATCTGTGAGTCCTGTATAGAAGGAAAGATGACGACCAGGCCTTTTTAGGCAAGTCAGTCTCGAGCAGAGAATGTGTTAGAATTGATCCACTCTGACTTATGTGGACCAATGTCCACGCAAGCTCGTGGAGGTTATGAGTATTTCGCCACTTTCATTGACGATTACTCAAGATTCGGATATGTCTATTTGCTTCGCCATAAGTCTGAATGCTTTGAGAAATTCAAAGAATTTAGGACTGAGGTAGAAAAGAAGCTAGGTAAGACTATCAAGACACTACGATCAGATCGTGGTGGAGAATACCTCAGTAACGAGTTCTTGCAGTACTTGTCAGATAACGGGATTACATCCCAGTGGACTGCACCAGGAACCCCTCAGCAAAATGGTGTAGCGGAAAGAAGAAATAGAACTCTCTTGGAAATGGTCAGGTCGATGATGAGTTATGCAAGCTTGCCGATTTCGTTTTGGGGATATGCCTTGGAGAAAAAGGCTTATTTGCTTAACCTGGTACCTTCTAAATCAGTTCCTAAAACACCTCTGGAACTCTGGTATGGGCGAAAGCCAAGTTTGAACAGAGTGAGGGTTTGGGGTTGTCCAGCATATGTGCTGACAAAGGAATCTGATAAGTTAGAAAATAGGTGTAAGCTGATGCTGTTTGTAGGATATCCCAGGCAAACGAAAGGTGGTTACTTCTATTGTCTTGAGAATTAGAAAGTCGTTGTCAGTACCAACGTGAGATTCTTGGAGGACGAATATGTAAGAAACCACAGATCCAAGAGTGAAATTGTCCTCCACGAGCTTGAGGACAAAGAAGCAATTCCATCAGGAAAGCCCAGTGTAATGGTAAATCCACCTACAACAGGTGAGGCTATACCAACACTGCCACTAATGCAAGGTATGGGACCAACGCGTACTGTGCCAACTACTGACATGGTTCAGATGCCTCGTCGCAGTGGGAGGGTTGTCCACCAACCCGAAAGGTACATGTTCGTGGGGGAGTCTTCTGTCTTGATCCCGGAAAATGGACTAGATGATACCGATCCCTGGACATATGACGAGGCGGTATCTGATAAAGATGCAAACAAATGGCTGATCGCCATGGATTCTGAAATAGAATCCATTACGGCTATGGATGTATACCAGAAAACTGATTTTCCAGATGGCTGTCGAGCCATAGGGTGCAAATGGGTATACAAAAGAAAGAAAGGAGCGAATGGTGAAATTATAGCTTTCAAAGCAAGGCTGGTGGCGAAGGGTTATAGTCAGAAAGAAGGTGTAGACTATGACGAGACCTTCTCACCGGTAGTCATGCTTAAGTCCATTCGTATACTCCTAGCCATAGAAGCACATAAGGACCTAGAAATCTGGCAGATGGATGTCAAAACCGTGTTTCTAAATGGGTACCTTGAAGAAGGTAGGGACATCTATATGCAACAGCCAGAAGGTTATGTGCAGAAGGGCGAAGAACATTTGATCTGGAAGCTAAGGAAGTCGCTGTATGGACTTAAACAAGCTTCACGGTCATGGAATCTGCATTTTGATGAAGTGATTAAATCCTATGGATTTTCACAATGCTCAAACAAGAGTTGCGTGTACCGTCTATGTGTCAGCGGAAGCGTGGTGTTCCTTGCACTTTATGTAGATGATATTCTCCTATTTGGCGATAATGTGGATGTATTGTCGGGCATAAAGGGGTGGTTATCCGAGCAGTTTCATATGAAGGACCTTGGGGAGGCAGGATACATCCTAGGGGTAAAAGTATTGCGGGAGCGCAATAAGAGGATGCTGACCTTGTCTCAAAGATCATATGTGGATACTGTGATTGCCCGTTTCAGCATGCAAACTGCCAAGAAAGGTCTGTTACCCTTCACACATGGCATATATTTTTTTTAAGGATCAGTGTCCGGTGACACAAAGGGAGAAAGATGAAATGAGGAACGAGCCGTATGCATCGGCCGTGGGGAGCCTCATGTATGTAATGCTATGTACGAGGCCAGATATCTTCTTTGCTGTAGGCATGGTAGCGAGATACCAGTCTAACCCTGGACAGGCACATTGGACCGCGGTAAAGCACATACTCAAATACCTGAAAAGGACTAGAGACTACTGTCTCGTCTATCAATGTGAGGAGTTGTGCCCTGTGGGTTATACTGATTCAGATTTCCAGGCAGACCGAGACGAAAAGAAGTCCACCTCTGGCTATGTGTTTACATTGGGAGGTGGAGCCATATCATGGAGGAGTGCAAAGCAGAAGTGCATTGCGGACTCCACCATGGAAGCAGAATATGTGGCAGCTTCTGAAGCTTCGAAAGAAGCAGTATGGTTTCGAAACTTCTTTCTGGAGTTGGACGTGATTCCTAAGTTGCCCAAGACAATCACGATATACTGTGATAATTCGGGAGCTGTGGCTAATTCAAAGGAACCACGAACTCACAGAGCAACAAAACACATTGAAAGGAAGTACCATATTATACGAAAAATCGTAGCAAGGGGTGATGTGCTAGTAGAGAAGATTGATACAAGAAATTATCTAGTGGATCCATTCACAAAGGCTCTGCCTCAGAAGGTCTACGAGATGCATGTACGTAACCTTGGGCTGAGGGCAAAGCTATCCACGTAGAATGTTTGATGAAATAGCTAAATTAGTTTAGACGCGTTATAATCTGGAAAGCACCTGTATAATGCTTTGAGTATAAGTGAGAGATTGATGGATTTATATACTGAAAGCATTATGATTGGTATATTATGTACAAGGTCGATTGGTTAATATACTGGGAATCATAAATGTTGTATGTTCATCTCCTGTCTGAATTAACAAACATGTGTCGCAAATGCAATTATCCTCTTATCTCGTCGATAGGGAGATCATACGGTGTGTAGAAGATCACGGAAGATCGTATGGATCGTTTGACCTAGCGAGATATAAATAGTTATCACAGCTGAGACAGTTCCAGGATAAACTGTCGGTGTAGGCTGCAGCATACGCAGTAATAAGCATCTTATCTTGGATGGCTTGGTATGCTGGTGTGGGGCACACACTGATAAGGACCTAAGTCGAGATCGATTCTTTTATCTGACATTAAAAGAATCTAGATCTCTATGGCTTGACAAGATCCTAAGCCTAAATGAAGGTACAGAAGTATATGCAGATTGTGTATTACTTTGAGTTGTAGTGAAAGGCTCTAGTTGAGCTTGTATATCTGTATCTTGGGTAATAGCAGTTTGTGTATGACTGTCTGGTACTGGAACTAGGTAACCACATCCAGTATAGGATGGTGACATTCCCTGAACATCTTAAAAGGTTCGTTATGCTAAGTCCTGCAGGCTGATTAAGTTCAAGCATAAGTGAAAAGGTTTGAGTGGATTGATTCAGGAATATAAGATGTTAATTAATTAAATAGCTTGTTAGAGTTTAAATTAATTAACGAATGTCTGTAACCTTAAATGTGGGGATATACCGAGCCCATGCAACCCGTACCTCAAAACGTGGTAGCAAATAAGTAGGACAGTATTGATTCTCTGGTGGAATGAATCAATATTAATTAATTAATTATATTCTGGGTTGAATATGGGAATTAATTAATTGATAGGCCTTATTTGCTATTTGCATTTTGGTCCCTGGTCTGGCCCGTGAAACTCAAGCCCAATAGGAGGTTGTATCATACGAATTTACATGGCCTTTTATAATAGTGGAGAATGTATCATACAATATCTATGTGTAGATATGTCTTTATCTTCAAAACAGATGCAGACTAGGAATCCCGAACTCGCGTCAATCGTGGAAGGGTGGCGTCAATCGACGCTGGTGAAATGCCCTCGTCGATCGACATAGAATGTCGTTGATTGACGTGGTTGCTGCCTCCGTCGATCTTCTCTTTTCTTCCTTCGTCGATCGCTCCTTCTCCAATTTCCTCGTCGATCGACGAGACATCCTCGTCGATCGACGTAGACCTAAAACTGGAAATCCGACTCTTCTCTATTTGTGACTAAAAACCTGCATGATTCATCAAACACAACTTTACGGGTACAAAAGCCAATTCATGCACGAAAACAAGTACAAAAACAATCTTTACACCACACAATTAGTCAAAGAACAACCAGATAAGTTGGTGAAAAACAATCTTTACACCACACAATTATCTTATATAATCATATATAAGATAATGGTTCATAATCATATATACATAGTTTCTGTCATGCGCTCCGTCTTGACTACCGCGCGTCACGGGGTAAGTATGAATATGATGATGATCAACACCATTATCTTATACATGATTATGAACCAAATATGTATATATATAATATATCTATGTGTCTGCAGTGGAATTGGGAGACGATTGTGATCGGGGTCTCATTCTTGGCTTTTCTGCTCCTTGCCAAGTATATTGTAAGAAGCTTAATTTGCCATGCACAATTAAATAATTAATTCTTCCTCTTTCCCTGCTAATTCCTGGTATCTGCAGGGGAAAAAGAAGAAGAAGCTCTTCTGGGTTCCTGCAATAGCTCCCTTGATCTCTGTCATCCTTTCCACCCTCTTTGTATACATCTTTCATGTAGAAAACAAAGGAGTCGAAATCGTACGTATATATAATGATCTCATATAATTTCATACTAATCAACACAACAAGAATAAATAAATAAATTCCTCGATCCACTTCTCTTTCAAGGTTCGACACATTAAAAAAGGCGTCAATCCTCCATCTCTGCATAAAATCTATTTCATACCAAGGGTTGATTCCCTTTATATCCCCCAAAGTCCATCCGATGGCGGACTTGTATTTCCGTAGAATTCGCAGCAGTTTGTCCAACTCCCCCTGTGTAAGATAGGCAGAAACAATAATAGGGTAAGTATCATCAGTACCCAGAAATGCATACCTGAGATGTGCCAGAAGTGTCTTGAGTTCCAGAACAGGTGGGTCAGGACTGGAGCACGGCTGCCTCAGGTCGCCGTCGATCGACGAAGACCCTCCGTCGATCGACGTGGTCTTTGCAGCGGCCTGGATCGACAATGCAGTGGCGTCGACCGACAGGAGCTTGTTTTCCTCCCTTGCTAATTTGTTCTGGCTGTATTGATCAGACAGCGGTTCTCTTTTGATTTCTTTTTCCCGAGTTATTTCCTCGAACACGTCCAGCTCCATGACCAGATCCAAGATTTCCTCGGTTGCCTCGTCCAAATTTGTTGACAAGAACAGAGAGTGTTTCAAATAGTTTTCCAGGAAGTTTGGTTCGCTTTTGAGAGTGGTGAATGGAGAAGACATTACCGGGCTGAAGCAGTTGATCATGTCACATTCTTCTGTGTAGCTTCCATCATTGTGCTTCTGCATTGCCTTGTAGATTGAGAATGTCACCGACTCATTGTTCACTCTAAATGTGAGTTTGTCGTCGCAAATATCGATCAATGCTCCTCCGGTCTTCAGGAATGGTCTTCCAAGGATCAGAGGGATGTTGCGATCCTCTTCCATATCGAGCACCACGAAATTGGCTGGGATAATGAAGTCTTTCACCTTCACCATCACATCTTCCACAATGCCTTTCGGGTAAGTGACAAATCGATCGGCCATCTGAAGTGAGATTGTTGTGGGCTTGATGCTTCCGATCTTCAACCGCTTGAAGATTGACAACGGCATCAGGTTGATTGAAGCACCGGAATTGCAGAGGACTTTCCCAAAGGTCTCCCCTCCGATGACGCAGGATATTGTGAAGGAGCCTGGGTCTTCCCTTTTGATTGGCATCTTCTTTTGGATGATAGCGCTACATTCTTCGAACAGGTTGACCGTCTCATGCTCTAAGAAGGGTCGTTTCTGAGAGACCATGTCTTTCAGGAACTTGATGTATCCGGGCATTTCCTGCAAGGCTTCGACCAATGGAATGTTGATGTGCACTTTCTTCATTGTCTCCAGAAATCGTGCATACCTTTCGTTCATCTTGGCCATGGCAAACCGCTACGGAAATAGCAGAGGCGGTTTCTTCGGAGGTGGAGCAGGGGGAGACATCGATCGACGAGGATCAGCGTCGATCGACGGGGCCTTTGGTGCTTTGTTGATCGACGGAGATCCCGCGTCGGTCGACGGGACTTCGTCTGCACTGACCTCTTCGTCTTGCTCGATTTCTCCTTCATCCTGGGTATTTGTCCCTGCTTGCGTTGGCCCTTCATAGGACTTACCCCCTCTCAGTGTTATGGCGTTCACTTGATTCCTCTGATTCTGGTTCTTGGGGTTGACCTGAGTGTTGCTCGGGAGTTGTCCCGGCTTGTGTTTCATTCCTAGGGCATCGCCGATCTGGCTGACTTGATTTTCAATGATCTGCACATGCTTCTGCACCTGATCAACCTTGGTGTTCACGCCTGATATTTCTTGTTTGAGCTTGGCTACCGTATCGGTGGAGCCTTCCATGAACTTAGCCAAAATCTCCTCGAGATTTGGCTTCTTCTTCTCCACTATTGCCCCATCCTGTACAGCAAATCCTGGTGGTGGTTGCTCTGCAGCTTGATGGTTTGCGTAGGAAAATCAAGGGTGATTCCTCGCGTGATTAAAGGTATAGGGCTGGTTATGCTGCTAATTGTGTTGCTGAAATCCTCCTCGGTAATTGTTTTGATAGCCGCCCCTTTGAATGAAGTTTACCTCAGCATTGTCCCCCATCAGTTGGAGCTTGTACCGCCTCGACAGCAGCGACTGCTTTCTCTTGGTTTAGAGTTGCGAATTCTTCCTTTAGCTTCTTCAGTTCAGTTACCAGATCAGGTTGTTCGGCAACTTTCTCCACTACTTTCTCGATTACTTTCACAGGCCGAGTTTGGCATGAGGACCACCTTTGAGTGTTGTTAGCCATCTTTTGGAAGAATTCCATGGCTTTCTTTCCGCTCTTCGTCATGACGGAGTCACCTAGTGTGGTGTCCACCAATTTGACGATCTTTTCATTGAGCCCTTCGTAAAATGCTTTTGCCTGTTCTCCTGGCGGAAAACCATGTCCGGGGCATGATCTCAGCAGCTCTTTGAATCTATCCCACGTCTCACTGAAGCTTTCATCGGGTCGTTGAGCGAACCTGATGATTTCTTTTCTTCGCTGCCTGATGACGTTTGGAGGGAAGAAGTTCTCCAAGAACTCATTCCTCAGTTCAGTCCACGTACTTATGCTCTCCTTGTCTAATGCAGTGAACCATGATTGTGCCTTATCCCGCAGAGAGAATGCGAACAGACGCATTCAGATGACACTCTTGCTGACTCCTCCGATTTTGACAGTGTTGCAGAGCATCAGGAACTTATCCAGATGAGCATAAGGATCTTCAGTTGGTCTTCCTCCGAATTGGTTTTGCTGCACCATCTGCACCAATCCGGTCTTCAGTTCAAAATTATTGGCATTGATGCCAATCCTGAAGTCTGTTTCCTTGAACCGAGGTTTATACCGAATCTGCATGGCCTCCACTTCTTCGTCATCATCAGATTCCCCTGGCGGATCCTGGTTGTCATCCTCTTCATTGTCGAGATTATCCTCAAACAATGGGTTACGGCGGACATCCCTTCCATTTGGATTGTTCCTCTCGAGGTCTCTCTCCAGGTTGAGTTGTTGGATCTGTGCCCTCATAGCTTGAACTTCTTGGAGAAGCACAGCTTGTTCCTCTGCAGTTAGCATTGGTGGTTGTTCGTCCATTACTTGACTGCTTGAGCTTTCCTGAGTACACTTGTTCTTTCGGATCTTTTTGCACGTGGCCTCAATGTCCGGATAGTAATAAAGTGGATCCTTTTCTCTAGCTCTTGTACTCATGTACTACCTGTAAAGCAAAGGAGGTAGTGAAGTAAGACTGAAAAGAAAACAAAAGAACTGGAATATGAAAAACTGAAATTCTGAAAAACAAGTACGGCGTCGATCGACGAGAATTTACGTCGATCGACGAGGAAGAAAATGACTTAGTCGATGGACGAGGTATAATGTCGATCGACGTGAATTACGAAAATACGAGAAATGAAAGGAAAATGCAAAAATTACAGCCTAAATCAGTATTTTAATCACAAATTTAATAGTAAGATTAATTCTGTTCAGTCCCCGGCAACGGCGCCAAAATTTTGATCGCTAAATTATTTAACAGCGACTTAGCAAAGCTAATAATATAGCGGCAAATAAAAATTATCGATCCCACAGGGAATGAAACGACGAAAAATCCTAAATACTAAATCAGGCGTTCTTAAAATACTGGTTAGGAGAATCAAAGTTTTGGGTTTTGGTTGTTTTGCAAATCATAATCCTTGCGAATAAAAAGTAAACAGTAAATTAAAATACTTTGGTTGAAAACGGTTATGAGAAATACAGATTCTAGGGATATCTCCTTATCAAGTATGACATGGATGAATGAATTTATTATTTCCCAATTTTAATTCCTCTTCGTAGTGAAACATCATAAAAGTATTACGAACTTCTTTGTTGGACAATTCGTAAAGTAGATTAATCAATTACCTATCTCCGCTCGGTCTCAAGATAAATTAATTAACTCCAAAGATCTACAGATTTATCCCTACAATCAATCTCCTTCAGTTACGACAAGAAATCAGATTATATTGTGAAAATCTCTTTCGATTGAAAACTATTACAGTTACGTCTCAAGTAATCAACTAGTTAATCCTAAGATGTGGCCAACAAACTCAAGATTATGGAATAAACTCAGATTTCACAAACTACGAAGGGAAAGGGAAAATAATTCAATTAATCAAACATGCATACAATGATAATTCAAACCCTAGAATCTGAGGAAGAGATTAGTTACACATATTTGGAATAATATTCATCATAGAAGAATAAAACCTGAATTGCATAAAAATTGAAATCCGAAAATAATTCCACAGAACTCTGTCGTCAAATATAAACTTCAAAAACCTTGGGAATCTCTAATCAATCTTCAATACTAATATCTTGTAACTATTCTAATGTGTTCCCCCCTAAAAAACAAATTTACATGGCCTTTTATAATAGTGGAGAATGTATCATACAATATCTATGTGTAGATATGTCTTTATCTTCAAAACAGATGCAGACTAGGAATCCCGAACTCACGTCGATCGTGGAAGGGTGGCATCGATCGACGCTGGTGAAGTGCCCTCATCGATCGACATGGAATGTTGTCAATCGACGTGGTTGCTGCCTCCATCAATCTTCTCTTTTCTTCCTTTGTCGATCGCTCTTTCTCCAATTTTCTCGTCGATCGACGAGACATCCTCGTCGATCGACGTGGACCTGAAACTGGAAATCTGACTCTTCTCTGTTTGTGACTAAAAACCTGCATGATTCATCAAACACAACATTACGGGTACAAAAGCCAATTCATGCATGTAAACAAGTACAAAAACAATCCATACACCACACAATTAGTCAAAGAACAACAAGATAAGTTGGTGAAAATCCTAACTTATCAGTACCCTCCCACTACGAAGGAGCACTAGTACTGCGTCAGCAATTGGTGCAGTTACTTTTGGATCAAATCCTTGCACTGGCGACCATGCAATTGGTTCCATACCTTCGAGAGGTACACTCAATCTGCCACAGGGTTTTCCCAATGAAAGCGCATCATCGTCTCCAATTTCTTGGAGAATGATATAACTTTTGGATTTGTGGTTTTTCACAAACTCGTCCTCTAAGAATCTTGCGTTGGTGCTAACAACGATCTTCTGATCCTCAGGACAGTAGAAAAAGCCACCTTTTTTGTTTTCCTGGGGTATCCCACAAACAGCATTAGCTTGGACCTACCTTCTAACTTATCAGGTTCCTTCGACAAAACATATGTCAGACAGCCCCACACTCTTATCTTTGACACACTGGGCTTTTGCCCATGCCAGAGTTTCGAGGGTTTTTAGGAACTGACTTAGAAGGTACCAGGTTCAGCAGATGCGCCGCTGTTAGTAACGTGTGGCCCCAAAATGAAACAGGCAAGTTCGCATAACTCGTCATAGATCTAACCATTTCAAGAAGAGTCTAATTTCTTCTTTTCGCCACACCATTCTGCTGAGGAGTGCCTGGTGCGGTCCATTGGGATGTAATCCCATGCTCTGATAAAAACTACAAGAACTTGTCACTGAGATACTCACCACCAAGATCAGATCGTAATGACTTAATGGTCTTGTTTAACTTCTTCTCTACTTCCGCCTTGAATTCCTTGAATTTCTCAAAGCATTCAGACTTATAGTGAAATAAGTAAACATACCCGTATCTCGAGTAATCGTCAATAAAAGTGACGAAATACTTAAATCCTCCACGAGCTTGCGTGGACATAGGTTGTTGGGAAAATTATCTAAGTTTCCCTTCCCCAGTTGATAGCTTAGATCTTTGATTTGGTGTTTAAGTGTTTTGGTGCATAAAATCCTAAGTCCAACCAGCATCAGTGTTGTCTCTAGATAGCTCTAGTTCTCAAAATGTAAAGTCCTGTTTAGGTCTTTTGAGTTGTAAGTCGTAGCTGATCAAGACTCATGCTGACACTGTTCATCAGCATGAGAATCTCTTACCTGGTGAAGGATTTCACCAGCAGACGACTGACAGACCCATGCTGACACTGTTCATCAGCATGGAGTCAAGAGCTAATGACTGGCTACTGTTTCACCAGTTGGAAGGATTTCACCAGCAGGAGGCTGACAAATCCTACCAGCAGAATACGTGTTCTGGCTGACACTATTCACCAGCGGTGAAGCCACCAGTCATGGGAGATTCCAAGAGTTAACATCCAGACAAATTGGTAGACTAAGATTGTGCAAACACTAAGTCACCAGCAGAGACTGCCAGCACAAGATCACCAGTATGTTCTACCAGTCGGAGGTTACCAGCAGAATTGAAGATTCGCTCTCCCAGAGTCTTAGAGACAAAAAGAAGATTCGTCTGAGGAATATACTGACAAAGTATGACTTTAAGGGAGGATACCTTAAAGTCTATCAGTTCAAGACACCAGTTGCGATTCCTCGTACTGACGAAATAATGCCGTTCTGACACAAAGAGGTCTGTGTCAGAAAAAGCAGACACAGGTATGGCGTTTTCCTGAAATTCCTACCTGCCGCCGTCTGAAGTACATCCGAGGACAGAGACCCATTCCGGATGTGTCCAAACGGCTAGAATTTTAAATGAGATCCTGCGTCTATAAATAGGTTGGAATCACCAACATTTAAGACGCTTGCATCCTGAACATTCAATACTCTCCAACTACCGAAAGAACGAACATTCATTGCAAGCAAGCAAGCATCTTTCGAGGCTTTCTTTAAAGCTTTTCCGTGTGTTGATATCTTTCAAACACGAGACTTCAAGCTTCCTGCTTGTAAGTTTAGACCTCACTTGGTGTTCTTTCTCTTTCTGAGGAAGAACATAGCAGCTCCAGAGCCAGCCAGCTCTTGAGTTATTACGGGCAGTTTGCCGTAGAGGATTTACGTTCTTAGGAGAACTCAACACCCAACCAGTCGGAGGAGGAGGTTGAAGTGACGTGCTCGCACTCCATCCATCTGACGAGAGTTAAAGAAGGACAAGGACCGGGAGCGGTTGATCCAGTGGACTGGTAGACGGGGCATTTACCAGCTGGAGATAGATCGTAGGAACTTTGTACCGGATTACTCTTATAGTGAATTTCCAGTGAGTCGACTGGAGAGTGGATGTAGATCAGTTGATCGAACCACTATAAAAATCCTTTGCCTTTATCTGCTTTCAGTATTTAAATTTGTATTTGAAACCCAGCACTCAAGTGCTGGTGTATATCTGAAAACTGATAACTGTGCAAACTAGGCTTAAAATATTCTAAGTGTTGAGCTATCAGCTGACCAGTCAGTCAGCCAGTCAGCTGAGCAACCAGCAGGACAGAGTGCAAGTTAGACTTATAAGTTCAATATTTTCGCTGCGTAACGTTATACACTCTGATAAACCGGGACCAACATAGGTCCACATAAATTAGAGTGGATCAGTTCCAACACATCACTTGATCGAGACTAACTTGCCTTGAAAGGTCTGGTCGTCATCTTTCCCTCTACCTGGATTGAATCCAACGTTCCATCATCCACGAGTCTCTTGATCCTCTTTAGATTGATGTGACGTAGTCTCAGATGCCACAGATATGTAAGATCCTCATCAGAAGATGAAAATTTTCTCTTCTTCTGATTAAATGAGTTATATGCAGCATTCACGGAAGATTATGCAAACAAGTTATGATATAAAGAGAGTCTTTATGTATCCCACGACAGATAACACCGTTATTGCCATTGATAGTAACATGACTATAAAAAATAACTGAAAATCCATCATTTATTAAACAGGAAATAGAAATAAGTTTACACCGAAAATCCGGCTCATACAAAACATCTCTTAAAATCAAAACATTGTCTTGAAAGCATAATGTAACATCTCCAACTGCTACTGCAGACACACGAGCAGCATTACCCATGGAGATCGCCACCTCGTCATCATTCAGCTGCCTTGTCGGCCTGAATTCCTTCAAAGTGTAACAAACATGATCAGTAGAAACAGATGCTAAACATGTTTCTGTTACAAGTGCTAATGACGTGCCTTGTCCAACCCGCTTGGTCAGACAATCTTTCTTCCAATGACCAGTTTTGCCACAACGAAAATACTTGCCCTTCTTCCCCGGTGTCACAGTCTTCTTTTTCCCAAAACTTTTGCTTCCAAAGACTGTCTTCTTGAATTTCTTTCCAATCACCCTTTTAGCACCTTTCGATGAAGCAGGGCGACTACCGGAAGAAACCAGGACTGCCTTTTTAGGTTGCATGACTGATTCAGCCGCCATGAGGTCACTAAGTAACTCATTGAGAGTGTACTCCTTTTTACTCATGACAACATTCAGCCTAAAGTTCTCAAAAGACTTCGGAAGTGAGTTGAGTATGATATCGACCTGGGCTTCCCGGTCAATACCTCCTCCATGCAACATCAGTTCATCCATGAGATGAGTCATGGAAACAACGTGCTCCCTCACTGAGCTACCATCAGTAATTTTACAACTCACGATTTCCCTCATGAGTTTAAATCTGACAGTTCTATCCGATTCCCCATAAGTAACTATGAGACTATCCATAATCTCAGCTGCTTTGTCATAGTGCTGATGTTGTTGCTGGAGCACCTTAGACATAGTGGTCATCATGTAGCACTTGACTACATTATTAGACTTGACCCACTTGTCATAGAGGTTCCGCTCCACATCAGTTGACTCAGTAGTAGGGACAGCTGGACACGGAGTGTTAAGAACATATTGATGTTCCTCTACAACTAGGATATAATCCAAGTTGCGCTTCCATTCCAGGAAATACGGACCAGTTAATTGATTTCGTGCCAAGATATTTATGACATTATTCATAGACATATCTGAAAACAATAATTGATTAAAGTAAGTACATACTTGCAGAATATTGAAACAAATGTGCATTGTAACCTTTTGATAAATGTGCATTGTAATTCATTCCACCAGAGAATTAATGCTGACCTACCCCTTTATTACCACGCTATTAGGAACGGGTTGCATTGACTTGGTTAATCCCCATATTTAAGGTTTCAGACATTCATTAATTAATTCAGCGTATGACAATTAGCTGTAATTAATTAATCTCTTATTATTCCTGAGTAGTACCACTCAACCCTTATCGCTTATGCTTGAATCAATGATTCAGCCTGCAGGACTTAGCATAACGAACCTCGTGAGCTTCCCAGGGAATGTCACCATCCTGAAACGGATATGGTTATCTAAATCTAGTCTGAGGAAACCCCACACAAACTGCCATCACCCAAGATGCAGATATACGAGTACATGTAAGACTCTCCACCATAGCAAGTCAAAGTGACAGTCAACCCATGTGTGCCCCTCAGCTTTCAATAGACTTTAGATCCGACCAAGTTACCGAGATCTTTATTCATTCATATGTCAAGTAGAATGGTTCATCTCACTGTTGATCCTATCAATACATTGAGATGTACCGGTCACACAAAGCAGTCAAGATAAACCACTTATGGACTTGTGTGCCGCAGCCTAAACCGACAGCCAAACCAGAAACTGTCTCAGCTGTGATAACTGTTTATATCTCGCTAGGTCGAACGATCTATACGATCTTCTGTGAACTCTTACACACCGTATGATCTCCCTATCGACGAGATAACTGGATGTGTCTGTTCGCATCGTATGATTGTTAATTCAGATAGGAGTTGTTTATTGCTAGTCATTAATGATTACCAGTATATCAAACATAACGTTTCCCAATATACCAATCATAATGCTTTTATGTGTACAATTCCAACACATACTGACTCAACTGCGAGTCTGACTGCATCTGGCAGGCTCACCATGTACATTCTGTACACTAACTGTTAACTTGTAGTTTCCACAAATCAACTCATTCTCACTACTCAATCATACTAAACTAGACAGAGAAATTTTCAATTTCGCGATATTCAAAAATCAGGTTCTAAAGTTCAGTCAACTACGAGTGTCGTTTCACTCCACCCCTTAACAGCTTAAAATTCCTAATCAATTAACCCAGTCCCAAGTCATTCTATGTCTACCCAAGTTAGTGTTTTTTTAAAGCGCACTGTTAATCGGTCAGTCCAAATTTAAACTTTAAGATTTACTCGAAATTCCACCATTTCTTACTGCTAAATTCACAGTTTAACACATCTTTAAGCCATAGCACAAAATTTCACACTGCTTACAATACTTCTAAAGAAATCATTTCAATTAAAATCACACTTTTTAAGGCCACCACAATGGTGCCAAAACCAAAATTTTCCAAAATTTTGATAACCACATAACTTTTCTCAAAACATGACAATTTTCAACATTTTTCATCAACCAAACAGTATTAGCATCCTGCTCAACACAAAATCAACACAACCCAAAAGCATTTCAACATCCTTCGATCAACGTGTACACCACTCTCATCAATTTCAAATCATCTTTATTCAAATACCCAAATGCTTTCAAAGTAACCCATCAAAATCAAATTGCAAGCAGGAAATTTTAAAATCTCAAAACGTACCTCAGGTTGCGCAGGATGGAGTAGGGTGTAAAGCAAGAGCAATCACTTCAATCAACTTCCAAAACCAAAACTCTTTGAGGGCTCAAAGTTTTTCAAAACAGTTTCAGATACTTTCAAATAGTTTCAAACCGTTTTAAACCTGATGCTCTGATACCACTTCTGTAACGCCCCCATTTGACCTTCCCAATTTCGAGGCACATTACAGTTGTGGTTAACAAATTCTCAAATGATTTAATGACACAACAACGGAAGACTTCTAATTAAAAAGGAAATTTAGAAGTAACAATAAATCTTCATAAACATGACATCATTTACATGCAAGACAAAGGGAGTTAAAACATTGAGTTTTCAAAAGTATCCAAGACAAGGGAAGGAAAACAGAACAATTCAGAGAGTGGTGCAGCAGTGTGTGTAGTGTGATGGTGATATGCATATGATGATGCATATCACAGGATCTTCGGTTTTCAAAACTCAGCTTCATACTTTACACCACCACTTCACCATCTCTGCCTACTGAACCTGCGTATTTTAGAAATAATACATGCCCGAAAACATACAGTTTAAATAAGAATGCTATGCAACTCACATAGATAAATACGGGGTTTTTTGAAAGAAAACCGTCTTATCTAAATCATTTTATTTTGTGCGCTATTTAACATTGTTGGGAAATCTGTCTAAGTTTCCTTTCCCCAGTAGCTATTTGTTTAGATTCTAGTTTTGGTGTTTTGGTGGATCAAATCCTAAGTCCTACCAGCGTCAGTTTGTCTCTAGAATAGCTCTAGTCTCAAATGTAAAGTCCTGTTTAGGTCTTTTGAGTTGTAAGTCGCAGCTGATCAAGACTCATGCTGGCACTGTTCACCAGCATGAGATGTACTTACCAGTTGAGAGAAGTCTCACCAGCAAGCGACTGACAAGACTCGTGCTGACACTGTTCACCAGCATGAGAAGAGCTAACGACTGGCTACTGTTCACCAGTTGGGAAGGTTTTCATCAGCAGGCGGCTGACAAACCTTACCAGCAGAATAGGTGTTCTCACTGACACTGTTCACCAGCGGTGAAGTCACCAGTCATGGGAGATTCCAAGAGTTAACATCCAGACAAATTGGTAGACTTAGATTGTGCCAGCGCAAGTCACCAGCAGAGACTGCCAGCACAAGATCACCAGAATGATCTACCAGTCGGATGTTACCAGCAGAATTACAGATTCTCTCTCCCAGAGTCTTAGAGACAAAAAGAAGATTCGTCGAGGAATTAACTGACAAAGTATGACTTTAAGGGAGGATACCTTAAAGTCTATCAGTTCAAGACACCAGTTCCGATTCCTCGTACTGACGAATAGTGCCGTTCTGACATTAAGAGATCAATGTCAGATAAAGTTGACAAAAGCATGGCGCTTTCCGGAAATTCCTACCTGCCGCCGTCTGAAGGACATGCGAGGACAGAGACCTTTTCCGGATGTGTCCAAACGGCTAGAAGATTTGAATGGGATCCCGCGTCTATAAATAGGTCGGAACTACCAACATTTAAGACGCTTGCTTCCTGACATTCAATACTCTTCACCTACCGAAAGACTGCAAATTTATTACGCTCAAGCAAGTAGAAGCAAAACACTTTCGAGGCCTTTCTAAAGGCTATCCGTGTGTTGATTTATTCAAACACGAGACTTCAAGCTTCCAGCTTGTAAGTTACTGATCTCTTTGGTGTTCTTTCTCTTCTGAGGAAGTTCACAGCAGCTCTTGTGCCAGCCAGCACTTGAGTTATTACGGGCTTTTGCCGTATTGAGAAGATACGTTCTTGGGAGAACTAAACACCCAGTGAAGCTGTGGAGGTTGAAGTGACGTGCTCGCACTCCACCAGCTGATCAGAGTTGAAGAAGGACAAGGCCGGGAGCGTTTGATCTAGTGAACTGGTGGACGAGGCATTCACCAGCTAGAGATAGATCGTAGGACGCTTGTACCCGATTACTCTTAGTGAATTTCCAGTGCTACGACTGGAGAGTGGACGTAGATCAGTTGATCGAACCACTATAAATCCTTTGTCTTTTATCAGCTTACTGCATTTCATACTGATTTAAAACCCAGCATCCAAGTGCTGGTGTATATCTGAAAACTGATATAACTGTGCAAACAAGGCTAAAAATATTCTAAGTCTTGAGCTACCAGCTGACGAGCCAGTCGCCAGTCAGCTGAGTACGCAGAGTGCAAGTTGACTTACCAGCTGACAAGGTCCCAGTCAGCTGAGTAACCAGCAGAGTGCAAGAAACGATTAACCACATTTTCCGCTGCTAAGTTATACCCTGATAATCCGGGACCAACAAACATGTTATTATATCTGTTTATCATGGTGTAACTGGAAGCTGGCCCACTTCCAAGTTACGATGATTAGTTAGGAATGAATAAGACACTCAACCCACTATCATCAAGTGCACTAATCTCGGAACACACAGCATCGAGATCCGATTATATAAGAATAATCCAATTACTTGCTTTCAGGGTTTACGGTCACCACCATTTCACCCGAGCTCACAAACATAAGGTAGTTAGCCTTTAACACAATTAATAAGAGTAGCTCAAGTACTATACGTACATAGTTCTTGTCTCATTAATAACTCCCTATTGATAGTAGTTAACAGAGGACAGATATAATAGCACAAAACCTTTGCATAAAAATCAGTTAAAACAAAGCATTTTCACACGTTTTAAAAATAAAAACACGTTTTCATTTTATAATGAAATAGCTCCCACTTGGTGTTAGACTTCGATGAGTTAGATGCTTCCCCGTTAAACGTGTAATTGAGCTCGACCTCCTTAACCCTTATCCTCCTACAACGGTCACAATATAACCAATTAGGATGGACCATCTAAGACAATTATTAAATCTCAACCATTTCTAAGTAATACTTCACAACTAATCTCATAATCCAACATGCTTTCATGTTTTCGTAATTCCGAATCAACAACTTATACATCTAAATTCATAAACCAACACATGTTTTACACTTAACATGTTTCTATAATCATATATTAAACTCATGTGTCGAATACAACTTGAAACGGATCGAAAACGGCTCAAGAAAACCAACATTTCGCTAGGCAGCAACCCTGTCCCGGACTGAACACATCCATCCCGCTCGGGATGGGTATCCCGAGCAGAACCCTCATGTCCCGAACAGAATGGATGTCCCGAACGGGATGCTCCCGTCCCGTTTGAGATGCATCGTCTTTCTCCTCGCGATGTTCGTTTCAGGCCCTGCAACTCGATAATACACCCAAAATACTCACATGCAAGATCATCAACCTATACTAGCATGTTCCCTATCATCTCTAGATCACGAAAACATGCTCGAATCGCAAAAACACGCCGGAAAATCGAATGGGTAAAGCTCACCGGAAACTTCCTCCTCGCGGCGGCGACTGCATTTTCTGGCAACCAAACTCGATGTTCAAGGTCCCAAAATGCTCCCTATAATGTAAGGAATAAAAAACAAACAACCAAAACACGATTAAACCTCATTCCAAGAGTTTGAAACTCAAAATCCGGAATCTTGACAAATCCGGCGGTCTTCCTTCTCTCTATAAGAACTCCTTCAATTCTCAACCTCACGACGTCTGCTTTAGCTCTATAGAAAGCTTGGAGAAAGGGCTACGCAATGGTGGTGGTGGTGTCGTCGGCAATGGTCTGAGGCGGCCGGAATCTAGCTGGGAAGGTGGCGGCTGGGAGTGGGTTTGGGGGGGGGGGGGGGGGGTTGACGGTTTTTGGGGGGAGAGAGAGAGGAGTGAATTTTCTTTTCTTTTCCTATTCTTATTTTTGTATTATTCTCTTTTGAATAATTCCAAAGTTAATATTGAGGTGTCAATAATGTCACATGCAAAGTGACACCTATCACTCCATGCATAAATCTATTTTTCCCAATTTAATTCCAATATAAATCATTATCCAAGTTTCCAATAAATCTAATATCTCCCATTTTTAATTTAATTCCATAATAAATCTTCGAAAATTAATATCTCATTCCACGGATTTTCGAAAATTAGTTCAATCGCTTCGTTTCCCTCTACATTTTATCCCGAGCATTTCTTTAGCTTGATTTAGGATATCAACTTTCCGAACTTGAATTGAAATTTTTAATCGAACTCTTGCTAACAATAAATAAATTATTGCACGAGTGAGAAGGAAATTATTTTATTAATATAATTAAGCAATTAATTAGCTTATTTAATCTCGGGATATTACACTCATAGTGACTTCTCCTTGTCTGTGTGGTGGACCTTAAACTGAGTGCTCCATCTCAGTTTTAGGTTGAGGCTATACTTGGTGGAAACCAAGTTTCAGGCGTATAAGTAATCAGTTCTCGAGAATTCTCATTTGCTCGGTGTTCAGCCTAAGTTCTATTACAACTCAATTCGATCTTATACAAGAATTATAAATTAAAACTGTAGACTCTGAAAAACTGACTAAGATGAGTTTTTGACATATCTAAACATTGAGCCTAGAGGGAGCCTAAGTATTTGTTTTCAACAAGCATACATCCGTTTTTTTAGTGAATCATTTTTTGAATCCATTAAAACAATATAATCTTATATTTATAATTAAATACCTATTTAAATCATGTAGTGGAAATAAAGTTCATATTTTATATTTTGATGTTAGTTTTGTTTGCTGAAATTTACTAATAGTTATTAGCATGTATCCGTTATTTTAACAATTAGATTTTCAAATGTCAATATAATTTTATATTTATAAACCAGAAAACAAATTATGTTTTAATATTATAAAATAAAATATTATAAATTTGTTTCGTACGATCGCGAGTGTTAATCTTATTATATTGAAAAGGAATGATGTTGGTGAAATTAAATTCTATATTAAATCTTTAAACAAATATTGTAACAATTACAAAATAATGAATTGAACATAAATTATGGTGAATGAATTTCTCATAAGTCATAATTATCCCATAAATATAAGTTTTTAATTAATATAATGAACTAATTAAATATAAACCACAATTAGTGGCTGGCGATTTTATTAGTTGGTTGCAAACTTATTAGTATAAATAGGATTAAAAACCTCATGAAATATCATCAATCATTTTCATTTTGTCAATTAGTATTAGTTAGTTTTTGTTCAAATCTCAAAAAGATGTTGAAGGTAGTAAAGATTAACATTATCTTTTGAGTTTGTTTGTGTGCACTTGCCCCAACTTGAGCATATATCATTTCTAATTCTACCTCTTTATCCGCATACAAAATGCCTTGGTAAATGCAAAAACAAAAAAGAGCAGTGGAAATCATAGTTATGTCGGGTTAATCCCTTCCCATTTCTCTTTCAACAGAAGATTCATATTAGATGGCCCGTACTAGAAAATCTAATGAAAGATTGTTATCCAATTTCATTTACTATGAACTTTATAGTTCTTACATGTAGATTTGTGTTTTTTTTCAAGATTAATTATTTAATTTCTTATCTTAGCTTTAAAGATTCAGGTGGGATGATGTTATATCTATATAATATATGAAAAAATAATAGTCTACCATAACCGTTCCCGCCAAAAATTTTTGTTTTAATTTTATATTATTTACTAGATTTGCACCCGTGCGTTGCACGGTAAATTTTATTTATTTAGAATTTTATTTTTTTAAAAAATTTAAATTATCTAAATGTTTTAATTTAATTGTATATCAATTTAATAGTTTGTTGGAAACAAACAAAATACTTTAATCACTTAGGTCTCAAACTAAAAACACATTTAAAATTTTAAGTAATTCTAAATATAAACTCATATTCTACTTAGTTCTCCTATTTATATTTAATATAAAATTACGTAAATATGATTTTTTAAAAGTTTGGAGTATGTAATCTTTGTCACCTCACAAATATAATAAAGACAAATTATTTAATTTTCTTCAAAAGAATTGAATTCATAAGAAGTATTAATAGTTTTAAATATGACAAATTCTCAGATGAGACAATCTCATCATTTTTATTGTGAGACGAATTTAATGAAATAATGTGTTTCTTTATTACAAATGATGTCTCACCATTTTTATTGCGAGACGAATTTAATGAAATGATGTGTTTCTTTGTTGCAAATAATGTAATTTTTGAAAAATAAAATGATGTATTTAACTTATTGAAATGATGAATTAAGGTCCGTCTCACAATAAAAAAATGGTGAGACCGTTTCTCAGGAGACCAACTCTTTAAATATTAATAAATAAAAGTGTGTAGCTGAAAGAAAATATACACATTCGAATAAATAAAAAGCATTTTTAAATAAATGATCAAGATATTAAACATCATGTGTAAAGCAATAACATATAAAATAGCAAGCCACAAATTGATGTGCGAGCACAACATTTTATAATAGACTATTGTGATCAAACATAAATTAGCACTTAATAAGCAATAGCCTAGAATATAATAAGCAATACATAACTGTATTGAACCGTCAAATTAATGCTACAAATTCACCAACTTATATAGTATAGGTGATTAAATTATTATAATACCAACATATGTCTAGCAATAACATATAAAATATCATTCCACAAATTGGCATGTGAGCAAAACAATTTATAATAGACAATCATGATCAAACAATAAACTAGAACTTAATAAGCAATAAAGTAGAATATAATAAGCAATATAATACAGATTACATAGCACCTTTCAGTTTTGTCTTGTTATTCTATAGGTCTCTTCCCAATCATATTTTCCGGAATTAAAGCCAGCAAACTAAATTAACATTAAAAACATGAAAACTAGAATAGGTTGACTATGAAAAATAAAATAGTTGATATTTAGTTTCTACAAAAAATAAAGAAACGAAAGTTGAATATGTGGAGGAGGCGATGGGGTTGGAGACTATAATGTTGCTGGAAGTGACGACGGTCGACGTTTGAAGAGACGGCGGCACTGGAGGAGATGGTGGTGCTGGGAGGGACGACGACAGTGGAGGATACGAGTTTGACCGATGAAATAGTAGAAGAGAATGGCGGTTACGAGAATTTAAATTATATAAAAAAATTGTAGATATCTTCAAATCATGAAAGATACTTTTTATACGTAAATTTAAATTGATATCCTTTTCTAAATTATAAAAGCCAAATCTGGAAAATTATATTAAAACTCTAATTAAATCTCAGCCCTTGATTTGAGAAAAATAAGTGGTTTGATTTTATTCTTCTTTTTAATCTAAGAAATTTTATTATGAGATCTGAACTGTGATACCCCGGATTATTTCCAATCTGTAATAGTTACCCGGATTTATTGAA
>JAPKLW010004546.1:0-26442 GCA_026898455.1 Plectranthus barbatus
TTCAATAGAAATTTAGACAGAGTTCCATACCAGGCTCTTGGTGCTTGCTTCAGACCATATAGTGCCTTCTTGAGCCTGTAGACTTGATTGCTTTGCTCAAATCCTGGAGGTTGCTCGACATAGACTTCCTCCTTGAGCTCGCCATTAAGGAAGGCGCTCTTCACATCCATTTGCATTACATCGAATCCATGGTATGCAGCATATGCCAGAAATAAGCGGATTGCCTCTAGTCTTGCTACTGGGGCGAAGGTTTCATCATAATCTATGCCTTCACATTGTCTATATCCTTTGGCCACAAGACGTGCTTTGTTCCGAACCACAAAGCCTGATTCATCCTTCTTGTTCTTGAATACCCACTTCGTGCCAATAACATTCTGGTGCTCTGGTCTATCAACTAGTTCCCACATATTGTTGCGTGTGAACTCTGCAAGCTCCTCTTGCATGGCATTAACCCAATCCGAGTCTAGCAGAGCTTCTTCAATTTTCTTGGGTTCTTCATTAGAGATATAGCACGCTAGCATAGCATTGCCGTTTCCTTGTCTGGTTAGGATAGGATCATTCACGTGTCCAAGAACGCCGTCTAAAGGATGCGCACGTAGCCATGTCGGTCTGATACGTGCTGGAAATTCAGCAACCGGTGCTCCTCCTTGGTGATTTTCATCAGGGACATTCTCTTCTTCATTGTCTTCATTCTCCCGGCGTTCAGCAACTGGGACATCGTTAGTTTCTTCTTCTGTATCTGCTACAGGGACTTCATCATCGGGGATGACATTCATAGGTGCAGCATCTGCTGAGATTTCAGCAACTGGTTCTTCTTCGATTGGAATCTCAGCAACTCCTTTGCTAAGATCTTCAGCAGCTTCCACGTCACCTTGATCATCAAGAATTCCAGCAACATCTAAATTCTCATTTATATAGATAGAAGATGGGGCCTCAGCATGGTCAATAGCATCACTGGCCTGGTCAGCAGTCTAGTCACCTGCTGAGTGCGAAGTTTCTGGATTGACATCAGTCGTAGACCTAATCGGATCAATACTCATGTTTTCAAAAGATTTTTGTAAATATTGATCATAGATATCATTGGTCTCATGATTGTCATCCTTCTGTTCTTTGTTAGCCCTGCGCACTAAAGTAGACTCATCACAAATAACATTACATGTTATTTCCACAAGTCAAGTAGTCATGTTTAACACTCGATAACCTTTGTGAGATGGGTGTCCATATCCCAGGAAAATACCTTCATCAGACTTAGGCGAAAAAGTGTTAAGTTTAGACTTCCCATTGTTATGGATATAACATGTTGAATCGAAAGCACGAAAGTGTTTAATAGAAGGCTTACGACCATTATACACTTCATAAGGAGTTTTGTTGAATCTGCCATTAACCTCACTCCTATTCTGAGTGTAGAAAGCAGTCATGATAGCTTTTCCCCAATACTTTCCATTGAGTCCTGAATCAGCAAGCATAGACCTAGCTGCTTCCTTTAAGGTTCTGTTTCTTCGTTCTGCTAACCCGTTTTGTTTTGGTGTTCTAGCAGTGGATTTTTCATGATGAATACCAGCTTCCGCACAGAAGTCCATCAAAATTCCATTACAGAATTCCGTTCCATTATCTGATCTAATCCTTTTAACTGTAACTTCCTCGTTGTTCTGCTCTTTAAGGATCAGCTCAGGTAGCAGGGTCTTTACTTCATCTTTGCTTTTTAGGAGTTGAACCCATGTGTACCTGGAAAAATCGTCAACAACCACAAGTGTATATATTTTCTTATTTACTCTGGGTGGTTTGACAGGACCAAACAGATCCATGTGTAAAAGTTCAAGAATTCTCCCTGAGGTGTCCTTTTCTGGATTTGATTTGAAGGATGCCTTTGTCTGTTTGCCTTGTTGACATGCTTTACACACTCCTTCCTTTCGGAAAGGTTCCGCAGGCAGTCCTTCTACCAGCTTATGTTTGGCTAGATAATTGATTGTTTTGAAGTTTAGATGATTCAATCTTTTATGCCACAGCCAATTGGTTTCGTCTTTGTTGAATGCTACGAAGCACGAGTCCTGTTGGCCACTTTGCCAATCGACCACGTATAGTCCACCCTTGCGGATGCCTCTAAGCTTCACTTCTCCTGTAACCTTATCAACAATATTACAGCCAGAGTCAATAAAATAAACCTTATATCCATTCTCACATAGTTGGCTGATGCTCATCAAATTGTGTTTAAGGTTTGAAACAAGAGCAGCATTAACAATTCAGATTCCATCTTGTTCTACACATCCTCTCCCAATGACTCTTCCTCTGCTGTTATCACCAAAAATAACTGAGGATCCATAAATGCTTTGTAAATCTGAGAATAATTCTGCTCTTCCAGTCATGTGTCCTGAGCAGCCGCTATCAAGAATCCATTCATCTGGAGATCTTGACTCCTTTACTCTTAGATTCTGTTTCTGCAAGACAATTAAGAGAATGATTTAGGTACCCGTTTAGTCTCGGGTCCTGCGGGATTAGCAAGTGTCATTGTTCCTTTTGGAACCCACATTTGAGTGATCTTCAAAATTTTCTTCTTGACATCACTCTTTATACCTTTCTCAACCTTAGGATAAGTAAATCTTGCATACTTAGATTGAGAATGAAGTGTGGTAGTGTGTTGAGCCTTCACTGTCCTTTTGAAAGAGTTTGGTTTGGACTCAGGCTTCACATAGGTGATCCGCCTATGAGATGTGTATGTATTATATGAAGGCTTTATAGTATTGTAATTAACATGCTTGCTTGTATGAAATGAAGATTTTGCAGTCCTGGTAGTAGATACATACAGCTCAGCATTCCTTCTAGACTCTGCTGACCATGGTTGTGAAGCATATATTCTAGGATTCTGCTGGGATATACCGTACCTCTGCTGAGGTTCCTTAGCAGACATTCTAGTATTCTGCTGAGGTTTCACAGATTTGCTAATGAATGTTTCAGCAGATGCCTTTTCTTTCAGTTTTTCTCCAAGGATGAATTTTCCAGCAGAGACAAACTGAATAGTCTTCTGCTTAGAAGATTCTCTTTTATCATAGCGATCAAAACCAACACCAGCTCTATCTTTGTGGTGCTTTTGTTGATTAATTGCGGCATTCAAAACAGCTTGACTGGTCGTGTAAGTACAAATGCAATTTTCTTTTGGTTTGTTTTTCAGCGAAATGTTTTCTTTTTCAAGAATTTTGAAATTTTCAGAAAGTATTGAAAATTCAGCTTTCATTTTTGTAAGTTCCTCACTTGCAGACCTTAGTCTTTCGACTTCCTCGGTCAAATTTGAAACTTCCAACTATAGTGAGGTGTTCTCGTTTATAATGATATTTTTGATTTCATACATCTTAGAGAATTCTTCATTTAGCTTCATGAGATAGTCTTCCTCAGAATCTAAAATGAAATCCTCACATTCATCAAAGGTTGCAAAGCTAGGTATGTTTACTGAAACTACCTCGTTGTTCTCGGCTGCTAGAGCCATTTCAGCATTCTGATCAGCATCTACATCAGCAAATTGATCTTCCACGATGTCTGCCATCAGAACTAGCATGGCTTCTTCATCCTCTTCTTCAGAAGATAGATAGTATTCTTCATCGTTTTCTGGAATATCCTGAGTTTCTGTCCTGGTTAAGAGTGCTTTCTTGACTTCATTGCCTGCACGTCTTTCAAATCTCTGCTTCAGACGCTCCCTTTCTTCTTTGCTGACTTTCGGACAATCATGTTTCAAGTGATCAGGGGATCCACACTCAAAATAAGTCCTAGGCTTTCGCTCTGCTGAGCGGGCATGAGATGGTGACGGCTGAACTTCCTTTGTCTCCTTTTCAGCTTTAGCCTCCATCAACATCTTCTGAAGTTTTTTCATCTGTTCTTCTAATTCATTGATCTTGAGATCAGCAGGATGGGATCCTGAGGTTGTAGCAACCTCTTTTGTTTGTGTTACAGGAACAGATCTATCTTGATTATGATAGGATTTCTTTAGTTTAAACTTGTTGAAATCTTTTTTGGCAAAATATGCTAAATCATCTGAGCTAGCAGTAGATTGTACTACAGCAGCTTCATTCCTTTTTTACTGTTGTATTATGAATTCATGTGATTTTAGCTGAGCAAATACCTCGGATGTTGTCATTTTGCTGAGGTCTTTTTCACTCAGACCAGTCATTTTAACAAACCAGTCGTCTCTGGGTATAGTTTAGAGATAATCTTATGATTCATCTCCCCATTTTCGTATTTCTTACCAAGATTGTTCAGTTCTCCAACGATGGTATTGAAACGTTCTTCCATAGCTTGGATGGATTCTCCTGCATTCATAGAAAAAGATTCATATTTGTCAACAGCTACCTGCAGTTTGTTGCGCTTCATCTGGTCGTCTCCTGAGATGATTCGCACACATACGTCCACATTTCTTTAGCTGTATCGAACTCTAAAGCTTTTTGTGCCATCAGCTTAGGTAGAGAATCAAGGATTAACTTCTTTGCAACATGCTCCAACTGAGCTCTTTTCTTGTCTTCACTTGTATATTCCTCAAAAGGTTTTTCAACCATTTGGGGTCTTCGTGGCCTTGGGGGTCTAGGTTGATCTCCTTCATCAGCTACTTCAGCGGGATCGGGTACAGGTCCTATAAAAGTGTTAGCTTTCATAATCTTAATGGGACCTCTTTCAAGTACCTCAACCATTTCTGGGTGTATGCTCTGAAGCTGTATTAAAGCCATCTTTTTCCATGTTGTGAAGTTCTCCCTGTTGTACTTTCCAAGAGAGTGATTCAACATCTTGTCTTCTGAGCTAAACAAGTGAAACACAAATAAACAGGTAAAAGTGCAAGGAAAATATGGATCTGGTCTTAAACGACTCAGAAGCAGTCGGTTTTTCAACCTCCTGCTCTGATACCACTTGTTGGTCCTAAAATATCAGAGTCGTCGTGATGAAGACTTAACACTAAATGCAGCGGAATAATTATACGTCACTTGCACTTATACTTTTATCAATGTATTCAAATTGTTAGCTAGCTCAAGTTGTCACTTAGGTGTATTTTCAGATATACGCTAGCAACTATGTTGCTAGGTTTCAAATCAGCTTGATACAGTAAAGAGATAAAATAGTAAATGAACACAAGATTTTATAGTGGTTCGATCCAAATAGATCTACGTCCACTCCTTAGCCGAAACGCTAAGAATTTCACTAGAAAAGTATACAATCAGTACGAGGATTTGCCAATACTTGCAGTAGGCGGCGAACTTTCGAAACGGCCACAACACAGCTATCTTCCGATACTTTGCACTTTTCGAACACAGCTCCGGCCAAGTCAAGGGTGCACCTTCGTAAAACTTGTCCTTTGCTAATGAGGCTATTATAGTTTGCCCCTCAACTCAATAAATATGTGGCTAACGCCCGTCAAAGTCAATCTTTTTCGAGAATGACTGTTGGATACTCCTAGCAAGGAAATTATCCCAATGATTGAAGATTCTTAACGGAAGTTCAAGAATCTTCAAGGATGAGTGTCAGATGTTCAATGAGAAGACACTCTTGGTTGTTGAAGGCTTTGAATGTGCTTTTATCACGAGCTCTCAACTGACTACTTTTCACTTGTTCGTTTTTGTCAAAGGAATCTCACACTTGTGTAGTTTGCGAATGCCGGTAGTGATTGAAGCAGTAGTACTCTCCACTTTCAGACCTGTCTTTTATAGATGGAGATTCAAACTTTGAATCTCCATATCCGTTAGACTCAACGGCTCCTTGATCCGAGAGTGTTTAGTTTGTGACAGTCGCTTTTGTCTTTGACTTGTACTTCCTTAACTACTTTGGGAAGGTCTCGTCCTTTGTGTGAGCTTTTTGTCAGAACGGTAGTGAGACTTCAGCATCCTGTGTTTTGTTCCTGCTAGGATCCTTTGTTTGGCAGCTGAAGACTCTCGTTGACGCATGACACTTTTATCCTTTGTTTGTTTGTTCTTCTAGCAGTTGTAAGTTGTTGATGAATGCTAATGTCTTAGCATTCTGCTATTCAGCGACTCTCAGCAGATTTCATCTGCTTCGTATCTGCTAGGAGATCTTCTTAGCATACTAGTCTATTACAACTCAATATAAGGCCTATACAGGACTTTACAAAGTGTGCTAGACTCTCTAAAGTTCAGCAAATTATCGACCAACTAAATAAGGTTTGATCCAACAAAACCTTTTACAAAGAAGTCCTAAGGGAGATTTTAGGAATAATTTCCCAACATGAACATAATTAATTATTTAAAACAAATCGAACACTCGAGTTTACAAAAAAATTTAATCTATTTTTAAAAAAAATTCAAACGACCGTAAGATAAAAAAACCCCTAATTCCTATTTCACACCAGATAAAATACCCTATTAATAACAAAAAAATTCAATAACTTAAACATAAATATAAAAAATAAACAAAAATCAGCATAAACAAACACAAAAAAAAGAGCATAAACAAACATATTCAGGAATTGCGAAAAATATTTCCAACTAAAACAAACACAAAAATAAGAAGCAACATAAATACTTAAAATTAAAAAAAATTATTAAAAAGTGCACCTGAATGTTTTCGCCGGACATGATTTATGTGGTGGTGTCGTAAAATTCGGATGCAGCTACAGTCGAATACGAAAATTCGAGTTCTCGCGCAGGGGGAACAAAGGCGGACGAGAGAGAAAGAGAGGGGTGAAAAGTGAAAAGTGAATAAATGCTTATTATTTACTCAACCGCCATTTTCATGATTTTTTTTTTGGGAGTACACCCTTACTGAAATATTATTATTTTCAAAAAATTTAAAATTTTATGTTTTATTTGCAATTGTTTGCGATATATGTTATAATTGCATAAGTTAAGTAATGTTTTGTTAATTTTTGCAAATAAACCTATTAACATAAGTTATTTTTTTTACGAACAATATTATAATAATTTATTATTTCTTAACCCTATATTTTTATTTGAAGCTATAATTTTAATATTTTTGTCAGATTAAATTGACTAGAGAGAAATTAAATTGACCGTCATATTAAATTCACTAAAGAGAATAATGTGTAAGTGTCATATATTTATTTTTACAGTCTTTCCAGCTACAATTTTCATTTTTTTGTCAGATTAAATTGACTAGACATATTAAATTGAGTAGAGAAAAAATGTGTAAGTGTTGGAAAATTGACTAGTCACATTAAATTCACTAAGAGAAAATTGTGCTTTTAATTATATATAGAGTTTGGCTCTCCGTTAATACTGGTAGATGTGTATTGTCACTCAATTATGGATTCATTTACTTTGAGATTTTTTTTGGGAGAGCACTAATCAAAACAAGCCAGATTATGTGTGGGGTGATGTTCCCCACCACCTACATTACTTTCAACTCATTCAAAAAATCTTTGAAATTACGGATTGGAATCACTGGGAGTGGACCTTGAATCTGAAAATATTCGTTCTCCAAGGAAATGAGTCAATATTCTTGGACCTTCATGAGGGGAACATCCAAATCCTTCATGAATACAAGGTTTTAAAGCCGGGAATTTCTATTGGGCGTACACCCGTTCCCGTGGATCACGGAGGTAGTAGCAACCCTGTACAACAAGCACATGAAGATGATGATGAAGATGATGATACATGGTGTCCGAACAACAACGACAATTTTGAAGACGACGAGGAATCATATGTGCCGGAGACAGATATTGATTCTGATGAGGGAGAAATTACTATTTCCACGGGGGAGCTGTCTACGACGATATTGGCAATCTGGATCTTTACAGGACCGATTATTTTGACGACATGTCAGTATTTTGGAACAATGATGTTCAACAAATAAAGGCTGGTACGTATTTCAAAACTAAGGAGAAATTGATTTATGCAGTTACTGCATGGTCTCAATCAAAGGGTGTTCAATACACCACCAAGAGGAGCTCCCAAACCACGTGGGAGGTGAAATGCAAATGGTCCTCCGTGTCAGTGGAAAGCTAGGGCAGTTTATGACAAACCTTCAGGGGGTGGAAATTGAACACGTGGACGGAGGACCACAACTGCTCCGAAAACAATTTGGCTGTCAATACTACGGCGAATCTCATAGCCAAACTCATTCTTCCCCACCTTCAAGTCGATCTGGAGTACAAGGTGGCCAACGTCATTGTCAATGTCCGTGAAAAGTGGAACGTGGACGTTGGGTACAAGAAAGCATGGCATGGCCATCGAAAAGCATTGGAGGCTCTCTACGGCGATTGGGAAACCAACATCCGCGAGCTGCCAGGGTTCATGGCGATCCTATGCCAACACAATCCGGATACGGTTGTGGTATGGAAGTTCCTCAAGCATGAGAAGCACATGGCGCAGAGGACGTTCCGGTATATGTTTTGGGCATTCGGTGCCTGCATCGCCGCGTATCAGCACACACATCCAGTGGTGATGGTGGATGAAACGCACCTGCGTAGGTCGTATAAAGAGAAGTTGCTGCTAGCTGTGACCAAGATAGCCAACAATCACATAATTACACTGGCTTACGCCCTGATCGATGAAGAGTCCACCCACAGCTGGAGATGGTTTCTTAAGCACCTACTGTAGGGTTTTTTCGTGAACCAAATCACCAAAACCAAACTCAATCGGATCGATTTATAGATATTGCACATAATTCAAATTCACAAAACCCTAGCATGCTCCTATGAATTTAATAACCAGTATTGTGGATTGAGGGATTACCGTTATTCCGTCGAGTCTGTACCGATCTTTTGCGTTTGAATTCCAAACTTCCATTCAACCACGCAATTTGATTTTATCTGCGGAAGTAGAAATTAGCAATCTAATTTCTAGATAAATTCGAAAATAAGAAAGAAGAAGAGAAGAAAATCTTGTTCTCCAGATCAGATCTTCATGACTGTGTCCTAATGTTGTTCAGATCTACTACTGGTGAGGACTCCGTAGATTTGTATTCTGAGCAGGACCAGAATCGAAATTTTCCTCCTTTCTTCTCCAAAAAATGGCGCCTCTCTCTCTCTTTAGGTTTAGTGTGTTTCAACTGTGTTACAACTTATGAGAGAGAGCTGTCTATTTATAGACCTAGGGTTGTAAACCCTAATGGACCTTTTTGGGCTCAATTCAGCATATTTAATTTGGGCAAATCCTGGGACCTAAAGCAAATAATAAAGTGGGCCTATAAATTAATTAATTTCCATGTCCACAACCCAGGACATAATTAATTAATTAATATTAATTCTTTTTCACCACAGAATTAATACTGACCTACCCCTTTATTACCACGTTATGAGAACGGGCTGCATTAATTGAGAATCCTCATATTTAAGGTTACAGGATATCCATTAATTAATCAGAGCCTCTGACAAGCTCTAACTACAATTAATTAATATCTTATAATTCTTGAGTAGTACCACTCAAACCTTATCACTCGTGCCTGAAATTAATCAGCCTGCAGGACTTTGGCACGATGAATGTTATTGAGCTCCTCAGGGAATGTCCCCATCCTATTACTCGGATATGGTTACCTAAACCCAGTCTTAGGCGGTACTACACGAACTGCTGTTACCCAAGATGCGGATATACGAGCACTTTACTTAGGCTCTCCACCATGGCAAGTCAAAGCAACAGTCAACCCGTGCAAACCCCTGAACCTTCATTAGGGTTTGGACTCAATCAATATAACGAGATCTTGTATTCGCTGATGTCAGACAGACGAATACATCTCACTGCGGTCCATCAATACGCCACCTCTGCGTACCAATATGTCAAGTAACCAAGACAGACTACTTATCCCGACAATGCTGCAGCCATCCGGACAGACGTATCCTCATACACTGTCTCGGCTGTGATCAGGTTTATGTCTCACTAGGTCAAGTGATCATACTATCTTCTGCGATCTACAACACGCTGTATGATCGTCCCTATCGGTGAGACAAGAGGATACCATTGTTTATACATGTAAGATTGTTAACAGATATGAGAAATAAACCGTTGTATACTCATTATAATAAATGCTTTCAGTATACAAAACCCATCAATCTCCCACTTATACTCAAAGCATAACTAAGATATTACAGAGTATATTGTCCGTCTATCTAGTCTGCTGTCACTTTAACCACTATTAGTGGTCGGCATCCACCTCAGACCCTGCTCACGAATATACTTTTCGTAAACTTTCTGCGGCAAGCTCTTTGTAAACGGATCAGCAAGATTGTCAGCAGTGTCAATCTTCTTAATCAGCACATCGCCCCTCGATACGATTTCTCGTATGATATGGTACATTCTCTCTATGTGTTTGCTTGCCCTGTGAGACTGCGGTTCCTTTGAGTTTGCCACCGCACCAGAGTTATCACAATAAATTGTGATGCTCCTCGGCAAACTCGGGATCATGCCCAACTCTAAAAGGTAGTTCCAGAGCCATACCTCCTCTTTCGAGGCGTCGGAGGCGGCGACATATTCTGCCTCCATGGTGGAGTCGGCAATGCATTTCTGCTTTGAGCTCCTCCAAGATACAGCTCCACCTCCCAGGGTAAACACATATCCTGAGGTCGATATCTTCTCATCCTGGTCCCCTTGGAAATCTGAGTCTGTATAACCCACAGGGCACAAATCCTCACTTTCATAAACTAGGCAGAAATTCCTAGTTCTTTTCAAATACTTGAGGATGTGCTTTACAGCAGTTTAGTGCGCCTGTCCAGGGTTAGACTGATATCTTGCTACCATGCCAACGGCATAACAGATATCTGGCCTGGAACAGCATCTCATACATGAGACTACCCACAGCCGAAGCATATGGTACAAAACTCATCTCATCTTTCTCCCACTGTGTCTGAGGACACTGCCCACCAAAAAGACGAACACCATGTCTGAAAGGTAGCAAGCCTTTCTTGGCGAGTTGCATGCTGAACCGGGCTATCACAATATCCACATAGGATGCATGGGATAAGCTCAACATTCTTCTCTTACGATCTCGTAAGATCTTAATACCAAGAATGTAGCCAGCTTCTCCCAGATCCTTTATTTGGAACTGTTCGGACAACCAAACTTTGATTTCGGACATCACTCCCTCGTTGTTTCCAAATAGGAGTATGTCACCAACGTAAAGTGCAAGGAAGACCACGCTCCAACTGACACAAAGTCGGGAAACACAACTTTTGTTTTCCAACTGTGCAAATCCATAGGATTTAATCACATCGTTGAAACGTAAGTTCCACGACCTTGAAGCTTGCTTAAGTCCATACAAGGACTTCCTAAGATCCAGACAAGATGTTCTTCGCCCTTGCTTATGTAACCCTCGGGTTGCTGCATATAGATGTCTCTACCTTCTTCAAGGTAACCATTTAGAAAAGCGATTTTGACATCCATCTGCCAGATCTCGAGGTCCATTTGCGCAGCTATGTCAAGGAGTATCCGGATGGATTTGAGCATGGCTACGGGTGAAAAGGTTTCGTCAAAGTCAATGCCCACTTTTTTACTATAACCCTTTGCCACCAGCCTGGCTTTAAAAGCCCTTGATCTTTCCATCCGACCCTTTCTTTTTCTTGTATACCCATTTGCACCGTATGGCCCTAAAGCCATCCGACAAATAAGTTTTCTGGTATACATCCATAGCAGTTATGGTTTCAATTTCAGAATCCATGGCGACACGCCATTTGGCAACATCCTTGTCCTGCACTGCCTTTTCGTAAGTCAGTGGATCAGAGTCCTCATGTTCGTCTTCCGGGCTCAAGTCCGAAGACTCACCCACGAACATGTACCTTTCCGGCTGGAAAATAACTCTCCCACTACGACGAGGCATCGGTGTTGTGTCAGTAGTAGGTGCAGTGACTTGTGATCCTGCACCTTGCACTGAAGAACGTGTCTGTGGTGTTGTACCTCTCACAGGTGCACCCACATCTACACGTTCCCCTTCCCTTGGAATTGCATTCTCGTTCTCAATTTCTTGAAGAACGATATCACTTCTTGACCTATGATTACTCACATACTCGTCCTCCAAGAATCTAGCGTTGGTGCTAACAACGACCCTTTGACTCTCAGGACAGTAAAAGTAACCACCTTTTGTTTGCCTGGGATACCCTATGAACAGCATTACTTTTGACCTGCTTTCTAATTTATCAGGTTCCTTCGACAGTACGTGTGTCGAACAGCCCCATACTCTAAACTTGCACAAACTAGGTTTGTGACCAAGGAAGAGCTCAGAAGGTGTCTTAGGAACTGATTTAGAAGGCACCACATTAAGCACGTAAGCTGTTGTTTCCAATGCGTAGCCCCAAAACAAAATTGGTAAGTTTGCATAACTCATCATTGATCTTACCATCTCTAGAAGAGTCCTATTTGTTCTTTCAGCTACACCGTTTTGCTGGGGAGTACCCGGTGCAGTCCACTGGGATGTAATCCCATTTTGTGACAAATATTGCAGGAACTCATTGCCGAGGTATTTGCCACTGCGGTCAGATCGCAACGACTTGATAGTTTTCCCGACCTTCTTTTCTACTTCAGCCTTGAACACTTTGAATTTCTCAAAGCATTCAGACTTGTAGCGAAGCAGGTAAATGTATCCGTACCTTGAGTAGTCGTCAATGAAAGTGACGAAGTACTCGTACCCTCCACGAGCCTGCGTGGACATCGGTCCACATAAGTCAGATTCCTCTGCTCGAGACTGACTAGACTTGAAAGGCCTCGTTGACATCTTGCCCTCGATGCAGGATTCACAGACTTGATAAGGTACAGCCCGGACTAGGTCCTATGTACCGTCATCTGCAAGTCTTTGAATCCGCTTCAAGCTGATGTGACCCAGTCTCAAGTGCCAGAGATATGTAAGATCCTCATCAGAAGAAGTAAGTTTTCTCTTTCTAGGATTATCAATTTCGGATGAATTACATACAATATTTAAGGACATATTTGATCAAAGCAACACAGAAATTGTAAATCAACATACCATAATGGATAACATTGTTATTACCAATGATAAAATCATAAATAACAAATATCCATAAAAGTTGATGAAATTTGTCCTGCCGATAAACCACGGCCCACAAATAAACTCTCAAATGTACTTAATTCATCAAAACATAAAGAAAAGAAAACTCCATGAAGCTCCGTCATAAAACGTTGCCTTCGTCCAGTTTGGTATCTCCTTGCCATCACTCACCTGCCTTGTTGGCACGGTCCCCTGCAAAGTACAACAACATGATCAACAAGTCAGTGCTTACAGCTCTAGAAGAGCAACAACTAACTATAATCATGCTTACAATTATACATGCAAAATGGCATACCTTGTCTAGCTTTGTTGGCTTGAAAATCTTTCCTCCAGTGTCCTTTCTTACCACACCTGAAGCACCTGTCCCTTTCAGTCGCCACCTTAGGCTTTTTCCTAGCCCCACCATCATTCACAGGTGTTTTCTTGGCCCACTTCTTAATCCCTTTCTTCCGCTTCATACCTTTTGGTACAACAGAGAGATTACCAGAAGTGGCCAAGGCAACCTTCTGAGGGTTCATGACTGATTCTGCTGCCATCAAGTCATTGAGTAACTCGTTAAGAGTATACTCTTTCTTGTTCATGACAACATTCAGCCTAAAACTCTCAAAGGACTTGGGTAGAGAGTTCAGTATGATATCGACCTTAGCCTCAGCATCGATACCTCCACCATGCACAGTTAGCTCATCCATGAGGTGAGTCATGGTAACTACGTGCTCTCTCACTGAGGTGCCATCAGTCATTTTCTTACTCACGATTTCTCTCATGAGATTGAACCTGACGACTCTATCAGTTTCCCCATAGGTCGCCTCCTGACTTTGCATAATGTCATAGGCATCCCTATGGTGCTGATGCTGCTGCTGCAAGACTTTCAACATAGTGGTCATCATGTAGCACTTGACTACATTGTTCGATTTCTCCCACTTGTTATAAAAGTCTATATCCAGTTGACTGGATTCAGCAGTTGGCACTTCGGGACGAAGTACTTGAAGAATGAACATATGTTCTTCTGCAATCAGGAGGTACTCGAGATTGCGCTTCCATTCCAGGAAGTTCGGACCAGTTAGAGTGTTTTGTGCAAGAATATTGATGACATTAAACATAGACATATCTGAAACAATGAAGAATCTTAAATAAGAACATACATGTAGAACTTCGAAAACAAATGCATTGAAAACCTTTTAATAAATCAAATATAAATGTTTTCCACTAATTGCCCAAGAGTTCCCACCGCAAGCTACACTCGTAGACGTTTACGATGTCACCCTCAACCGGAACTGTGGGTTTTAAGCCCCAATCCATTTAATTTCACTACCATGTCAGGATGCTTTTGACACTAGAAATTAATAATTAGTGAAAACTTTAGACCAAGCCTTCTCTCGAAAACAGGGATGCAATTCTTGCATTATATTCTAAGATGCTTCTAAGCAATTAACCACAAATTTAACTCCGGCCAAAAGAGACAGTTTAGCATGGCACGAAACCATACCGCACAGCCCTTAAAGCTTTTGTTATCTATAATTCAAATCAATCCTATCTACGCAAGCTACACTCGTAGACGTTTACGCAAAACCCTCCTACTATTCACATGATTTAAATTGTTTGTCTAGAAATCCCAACAACCGTACCCATGCACCTCTAGGAACTAGCAAGCTACACTCGTAGATGTTTACTAGAACGAGAGATACACTTACAGCCTAGGACCGCTTTGTGGAGGTCTATTGATTTTAATTAAAAAATCTGCTTAGTATTTTTCGTTTAAAAGGTTTCTTTATGCGCACACATAATTTCTTTGTCATTATATTTTCCAAATTTTTGCATGTAATTAAACAAGCCCGAAAATTCCCAAAATATAAATCAACAAAAGAAATTAATCAGATAAGCATGCTTGAAAAGCTATAAATAATAAAAGCAATAAAACATGTTTTTCCTATTATCTACATATGTTTAATTGCGCACATAAATAAATCACATATCATACGAGGACAATTAAGGCAAACAAAAATTTCTCGTGGCCCCAAAAATATAAAAATTAAATTCTATCTATTACAATTTGAATTTTGAATTAATTTGGATAATTCCAAATCTTTTCAAATCTTTCCAAATCTTCAAGGGCCTCCAAATCTTCAACCACCAAATCTTTTGGGATTTAGGCCTTTGTGATTTGATGATTTGCCCTAACCCTAATGCAAACCCTAATGTTTACATAGGATTGTACAAACCACCAAAACACGAGCCACCGCGACGGGACACCAGCAGCCGACGACAGCCACTGCCGCGCCCGCGCTGCAACGCGCGCGCGCAGGCCGCGTGCCGTGGGTGCTGCTCGCACGCCCCGTGCGCGCACCGCACGTCTTGGCCGCGCGCCTGCCCTGCGCCGCGTGCCGTCGTCGTCCCTTCGTCGGCTTCGTCTTGTTCTTCGTCCTCGACCCGTCCAAATTAAATTTGAAAAATTACTAAAAAACAATTCTATTACAATTTTTCAAAATCTACACTAATCACGGATGTTCTCGTGGTTTTACAAAACAATTCAGCCCTACACGGATAAACCACCGCAGGCTGAATTAACGGGCTGCCACGAGGAACAAAAACCATCCACAATAAACAATAAATCCATACATGCATATTGAATTCAATTATGAACAACAAAGCCATAAATCAGAAACCTGGCTCTGATACCAATTGTAGGGTTTTTCCGTGAACCGAATCACCAAAACCAAACTGAACCGGATCGATTTATGGATATTGCACATAATTCATATTCACAAAACCCTAGCATGCTCCTATGAATTTAATAACCAGTATTGTGGATTGAGGGATTATCGTTATTCCGTCGAGTCTGTACCGATCTTTTGCGTTTGAATTCCAAACTTCAATTCAACCACGCAATTCGATTTTATCTGCGGAAGTAGAAATTAGCAATCTAATTTCTAGATCAATTTGAAAATAAGAAAGAAGAAGAGAAGAAAATCTTGTTCTCCAGATCAGATCTTCAGGACTGTGTCCCAATACTGTTAAGATCTACTACTGGTAAGGACTCCGTAGATCAGTATTCTGAGCAGGACCAGAATCAAAATTATCCTCATTTCTTCTCCAAAAAACGGAGCCTCTCTCTCTCTCTCTAGGTTTAGTGTGTTTCAACTGTGTTACAACTTACGAGAGAGAGCTGTCTATTTAAAGACCTTGGGTTGTAAACCCTAATGGGCCTTTTTGGGCTCAATTCAGCATTTTTTATTTGGGCCAGTCCTGGGACCTAATGCAAATAATAAAGTGGGTAAATTAATTAATTTCCATGTCCACAACCCAGGTCATAATTAATTAATTAATATTATTTATTTTTCACCACATAATTAATACTGACCTACCCCTTTATTACCACGTTATGAGAACGGGCTGCATCAATTGAGAATCCCCATATTTAAGGTTACCAGACATCCATTAATTAATCGGAGCCTCTGACAAGCTCTAACTACAATTAATTAATATCTTATAATTCCTGAGTAGTACCACGCAAACCTTATCACTCGTGCCTGAAATTAATCAGCCTGCAGGACTTTGGCACGATGAATGTTATTGAGCTCCTCTGGGAATGTCCCCATCCTATTACTCGGATATGGTTACCTAAACCCAGTCTCAGGCGGTACTACACAAACTGCTGTTACCCAAGATGCGGATATACGAGCACGTTACTTAGGCTCTCCACCATGGCAAGTCAAAGCAACAGTCAACCCGTGCAAACCCCTGAACCTTCGTTAGGGTTTGTACTCAATCATTATAACGAGATCTTGTATTCACTGATGTTAGACAGACGAATACATCTCACTGCGGTCCATCAATACGCCACCTCTGTGTACCAGCATGTCAAGTAACCAAGACAGACTTCTTATCCCGACAATGCCGCAGCCATCCGGACAGACGTATCCTCATACGCTGTCTCGGCTGTGATCAGGTTTATGTCTCACTAGGTCAAGTGATCATACTATCTTCTGCGATCTACAACACATTGTATGATCGTCCATATCGGTGAGACAAGAGGATACCATTGTTCATACATGTAAGATTGTTAACAGATAGGAGAAATAAACCGTTGTATACTCATTATAATAAATGCTTTCAGTATACAAAACCCATAACCTGCGCTTCAACATTCTAAAATCAAGACCGACGTGCATCATATCAGACCGGCATGCCGGTCTCCTTGCTGCATTTCAATCATACTTTGAGCATTTTCCTAGATCTGGATGTCATCGATATTGTCTTCGCCATCTTCGCTCCAATTTATTGGATAAGTTCAAGACGAGTGGCCTCAAGCAAGTTTGCACCAGGATCGGACACGCATTTGATGGGAAGAAGTATAATAAAGCTTGGTCTGATTTGTGGGATATGAACCGTGCTGCATATGATTGGTTGCAGCGTCATCCAGCTAACAAATGGACGCTCTACGAGGATGGAGGGCATCGTTGGGGCAACACGACAACTAATATCGCTGAGAGTTACAACAATGCTCACAAAGGTCGCCGCTTCTTGCCTATCCAAGCCATCGTAGAAGCCACTCTAGAGAAGTCAACAAAGATCTTTGAGCCTGCCCAGAATGAGCTCATCACTTGCAATACTGCACTTCCCCCTTACCAGCATGACCGGTTCATGAAGAGTCTATTGAAGGCTAACGAGCATGTGGTAAGATTGTACAATCCTGCTAACCAGGTTTACAAAGTGGTCAACACCTATACCATAGAACAAGGTGAGCGAAGACAATCTTTTTCTGTCCACTATCCACGATAGTCTTGTTCTTGCGGGGAGTGGCAGGCAATGCGGTTCACTTGCTCTCACGCAATTTTCGTTTCTCAATTAAGGGGGGATAATCCACTTAATTTGGTGCATGACTACTATACCATTCAAGCATGGTGTGCACAGTTCAGTGGGGGCTTTTATCCAATTCCTGGAAACTCACACACTGTGAATCTTGGATGGTGTCTCAAGCCGAATCCAATCTGTCTTGCACATGCAAAGGGCCGACGTAAAACACAGCGCTACCGAATGAACATGGATTATCAAAGTCAGACGAGTGGGGGTGGAAGAAAATGCACTAGATGTGGAAATCCTGGTCATATTGCAAGAAAATGTCCTTATTTTCATCCTCCATCAGATAGGCTGCCAATTCATCGTATTTACAATGCCAATAGTACGCGCGATGAAGAATACAATGTTGATGAACACTTTGGTGGTGATGCTGACGAAGAATATGGTGGTGACGAGTAGAACATTGTCTATGTATTTTTATTTTATTATCTTTAATTCAATTTCATGTATTTTAATTTGATTAAAGTAGAACAATTATTATTATTCTGAAACATTGGGTTCGCGATGAAGAAGAAAAAAAAGTGAAAAGGTAAAAAAAATTAATATTTCAAAATAAATAATAACAATATAATAATATAAAAGAACGTGGTTCAAATGTGTCAAATTCGAACCCAATAAATATTCAAAATTCCTGCTGGGTTCGAATCTGACACATTTGAAATGCCTAGTTTTGTCCACATGTTAGGGTTTTTTTTAGGTGTTAGGAAAATATTCCTGAACTCTCCTTAGGATCACATTGTAAAAGGTTTTGTTGGATCGAACCTTAGTAGATGGTCGATCATTGCTGAATCTTAGCATAGCTTAGCAACTCTTATAATATCCTGTATAGGGTAAATATTGAGTTGTAATAGAGTAGGATACTCTCAGCAAACATCAGAGAATGCTAAAGAGGAAGAAAGCTAGTAATAGCAGAATGCTGAGGATTCAGCATTTGCTAACACATCACAGATTGCTACGGGAGTTAGCAATCCGAAGTCAAAAGTAGCAGAAGAGTATCTGCTGCGCAGACAAACATCTAGCCTAGGAGTATGCTAAAAGAAGTCCAGCAGTCCGTTCCAGAAAAGCTCAACAAAGCAAATCTCAACGACTGCTGCACCGTAATTCTGACCAACGCGCGAAGACTAGACCTGTCAGAAATAGGTCGGAAAAGCCTGTACGGAGACAGAAAAGTTGGTAAAAAACTACCTGCAATTAAGATAAAAGATCCGTTGTGTCTAAACTGAATTGCCGACTCGAGTTTCGAATCTCCAACTATAAAAGGCAAGTTAAAGGAAGATACAAAAGCTGCTCACTCTCTTACACAAAAAGATATTCAAAAGATTCCAAAAAGGCAAAAAGGCTCGAGAGCAGTTCTGTTGAAAGGCATAACACAGAGACATCGAAAAGCCTTCAACAACTTGAGTGTCTCATAGTACGTCTGACACTCATCTGAGAGATTCTTGAATTGATTCAAGAATCTTCAATCATTGGGATCGCTTTCATTATAGAAAGTATCCAGCAGTCAATTTCTTGAAAAGGAATTGATTAGGACGGGCACTAAAGTCGCAAAAGACGGGCAGTTCGGAAGGAACTTTAAACTCTTCCAAAGGTGGTAAAAGTGAGTTTTACGAAGGTGCACCCTTGACTCAGTCGGAGCCACACAAGAGAAGTTCGGAGTATCGGAAGATAGCCGTGAAGTAGCCAGATCTTACATCGGCTGCCTGCTTTACAGGAAAGGTAACTCTTTGTACACCGTATACTTTCTTAGTGAAATTCTTAGCGATTCAGCTAAGGAGTGGACGTAGATCATTTGATCGAACCACTATAAACCTTGTGTTCTCTTGCTGATTACTGTTTTATTGCTTAGTGTGCGACTGTGATTAAAACCTAGAAACGGATTGCTAGTGTATAACTGCAAGAAGAAATTTAAGTGAACTTGAACAAAACCCTAGTTGAGAATAACCTAAATACAAGTAAACGCTATATTATTCCGCTGCATTTCGTGTTTATACTTTATCACTACACGACGACTCTGATCTCAGGGACCAACAAGTGGTATCAGAGCAGGAGGTTGAAAAACCGACTGCTTCTGAGTCGCTTAGGACCTAGATCCTAGTTTTCCTTGCGTTGCTTGTATATGTGTCTTACATTGCTCAGGTAAAGACGAAGATAATCAAATGACGAATCACGCTCTTCCAAAGTACAACAAGGATGGATTTGAAACCTGGAAGAGGAAGGCCATGATCCAGTTGCAGAGCATACATCCAGAGATGAGGGACATTCTCACAGTTGGTCCTATAGAGATCCTGAAGATTAACACTGCACCACCTGGACCGCTGATGGTCCACCCAGACCTGAGATGGTGAAGAAACCCTATGAGGAATGGACTCTTGAAGACAAAAAATGAGGCTAGCTGGAATTTATTGCCATGAAATTAATCATGGATTGTCTACCTCCCTTGATGTCTGACAAAGCTCTAGACTACAACACAGCAAAAGAAATGTGGGAGTACATCTGTGAAGTTTCTCAGGAGACAGAACAAATTAAGCGAAACAAGCTACAAGTAGCTGTGGAAAAATATGAATCCTTTGCTATGGTTCCTGGTGAAACCATTCAGCTGATAGAAGAAAGATTCAACACTATCATAAGAGAACTCAAGAATGTCGGCAAACATATGACAAAGGGGAAATGAATAACAAGATTATATCCAAGCTCTACCCCAGAAGTGATTGGTTTGTCAAGATGACGAGCTTGAGTGAAAATGATCTTAGCAACATGACTACCGCTGAAGTTTTCTCTCAATTAAAGGCGCATGAATTCATTATTCAGCAGTCAAAGAAGAACGAAGCTGCTATAGTACATCCTAATGCAACAAGCGCTGGAACTCAAGAAGACGTAGCATATTTCGTCAAAAAGGACGGAAACAAATGGAAATCTCCTAGGAAATCGTTCTATAACCAGGAGAGATCAACACCGACAAAGGAGACTCCCTCAACTTCTAACTCAAATAGTGAAAATCAAAAGATAGACGAGTTGGAGGAGCAGATGAAGAAGATACAGAAATTGATTCTGGAAGCAAAGGCCGAAAAGGAGGAAAAAGCAACCTCGATGCAGCATCCTACTGAGAAAAAGATAAGGACATGTTTTAAATGCAAATCTCCTAATCACCTGAAGCATGACTGTCCAAAGGTGAGTCCTGAAAAAAGAGAACGTTTGCGGCAAAGATTTGAAAGATGAGCGGTTTGAGCTGTGACAAAGGCGTTGCTGACACGGATAGAAGTCCCAGATATTCCTGACAACGAAGAGGAATATTACCCTACTGACGAGGAAGAGAAAGCCTAGATGGTTTTCATGGCAAGAATCGTTGAGGATGGTGAAACATCCGCAGATGCTGAGCAACCTTCCAAATCGGCCCTAGCAGTCGACAATCAAGAGGTAACATCTATACCAAACATTTCATGCTCAGCACACGCATTTGAATCGGAGGATTCCTTCTTGGATTCCGAGGAAGACTATCTTACCAAGCTTTCTTTAGAACTTTCAAAGGTATACACCTTGAAAAATGCTATCGTAGAAGATAATTCTTCACTCAAACAGAAAGTCATAAGTCTGACAGACGAAGTCGAAAGACTAAGGTCCGATAGTGAGGAGTTATCAAGACTTAGAACTGAATTTTCTGAACTCTCTGAAAATTTCAAAAATCTCGAAAAAGAAAATCTGATTTTGAAAAACAAAGCCAATGAGAAGTGTGTATGCGCGTATATGACTAGTCAGGATATCTTGAATAACTTGATAAGCCAACAGAGATGTCACGGTGACCGATCTGGAATTGGGCGCAGTTGTTGTGATGAAGATGAAACTTCGAGGCAAAAGAGAAAAATCATTTTTGTTTCTGCCGGAAAAATATTTGGTGATGGCAAAGAGAAGGATACATTAGTTGCTGAATCATCGAATACTAGGACAAATGCTAAGCAGATCCCTCAGCAGAATATCAAACAGTCTGCTGGACCCAAGCAGAGTGTCGAGCACTATGCTAGACCTCAGCAAAAGGTCAAGCAGAATGTGAGATTTCAGCAGAGTACCACAAGAGATGCTAAATCTCAGCAAAGTTCTCATTATAGGTCTGCTAAGCAGAACTATTCAGCAAATTCAAGGACAAAGGTTGAGCATCATGTTTCAAATGCTAGGAAGCCAAATCCTATCCATACTCGGGGAAGACACATTGAATATCATTCAGCGAAACCCCAAAACCATCATTACACACCACATAGGAGAAACACCTATGTGAAACCCGAGTCCAGATACGTGTATCACCAAAGGACGATGAAGACGAAGAAGCACAACACACAACCACATGCACACGCACATCAAAAGGTTGAGAAGGTTGACAAAAAGGATCTCAAGGAGAAAACCTTGAAGATTACCAAAATGTGGGTTCCAAAAGGAACAATGACCCAAGCTAATCCTTCAGGACCCGACGCGAGACGGGGACCTAAATCAACCTAATTGTTCTTGCAGGATCAGGATTCAAGTGCAAAGACATCAGGCATGTCAAATGAGTGGATCCTAGACAGTGGTTGTTCGGCACACATGACGGGAGATGAAGACCTGTTCTCAGACATTCAGATCGCATATGGTCCATCTGTCGTGTTCGGAGATAACAGCAAAGGCAGAGTACTTGGCAAAGGATGTATAGAGCGCAATGGACTAAGGATTGTCAACGTCGCTCTCGTATCAAACCTCAAGCATAATTTACTAAGCATAATTCAACTATGCAAAAATGGGTACACAGTATCTTTTATTCATTCAGGTTGTTCTATAGCTGACAATGTTACAGGAGAAGTGAAACTTCGATGAATCCGGAAAGGTGGTCTTTATGTTGCCGATTGGCAAAGTGGCCAACAACATTCATGCTTTCTAGCACTGAGCAAAGAAGAAACCACATGGCTATGGCACAAAAGGTTAGATCATTTGAATTTCAAAACCATTAACCATATTGCCAGAAATGAGCTTGTCGCACGTCTACCTGATGACATCACATTTTGTAAGGAAGGCGTATGCAAAGCCTGTCAACAAGGGAAGCAGACCAAAGCTTCGTTTCATTCCAACCCAGAGAAGAATACCTCAAGCAGGATTCTTGAATTATTGCACATGGACCTATTTGGACCAGTCACTCCACCCTCTGTAAGTAAAAAGATATACACTCTTGTGGTAGTTGATGACTATTCTAGGTACACATGGGTTCGTCTGCTTAAAGCCAAAGATGAGGTTAAGATCATTCTACCCGAGTTCATTCTTAAGGAGCAAAACAGTAAAGAGGTTACTGTGAAGAGAATCCGATCTGACAATGGAACCGAATTTTGCAATGGAATCCTCATGGATTTCTGCGCAGAAGCTGGTATGAATCATGAGAGGTCCACTGCTAGGACTCCTCAGCAGAATGGTCTAGCAGAGAGAAGGAATCGGACACTGAAAGAAGCAGTGCGATCTATGCTAGCCGTCGCTGATCTACCTGCTAAGTATTGGGGAGAAGCGGTGATGACGGCCTGCTATACGCAAAACAGAAGTTCTATTATCGGCCAATTCAACAAGACTCCTTACGAAGTATATAACGGTCGTAAGCCTAATTTAGATTATCTACGTGCTTTTGGTGCGACATGTTATATCCATAACAACGGAAAGTCGAAACTTAACACTTTTTCACCTAAGTCAGATGAGGGTGTACTTCTTGGATATGGTCACCCCACTCACAAAGGTTATAGAGTGTTAAACAAGACTACTGGAATTGTGGAAATAACATGCAATGTTATTTTTTATGAATCTACTTTAGTGCGCAGAGCTATAAAATAAACGAAGGAAACCATTCATGAGACTAATGATGTCAATGGTCAATCGATTCTGAATTCTTTTGAAAACTCACGAATTGACTCGACTAAGTCTATGAATGATTGAGGTCCAAACCATACGCGCTCAGCAGGTGATCAAACTGCTGACCAGGCTTGTGATGCTAATGATCATGCTGAGGCCAACCCCCAAAAGGATATTTTCAATCTGCTTGATGATTCAGATGAGGAGACTTCAACCTCTCCTCCTGTTGCTGAAGGAGTAGGTGCTACTGAAGATCTTGGCAGAGGAGCTGCTGAGATACCAGCTGTTGAAGTACCTGCTGAAGTTGAAGCTCCTGACCATGAAGTTCCTGTAGCAGAAGCTCCAGTTGCTGAAGGAATTCCTGCTGCTGAAGAGCAAATTGCAAACATTCCAAATGCTGAGAATCAAGCGAATGATGAAGAGAATGCCAATAATCGAGAAAGAGAAGGAAATGCTGAAGAACCTATCAGACCAACATGGCTGCGTGCTCACTCTCTAGAAGATGTTCTCGGAGATATTAATGATCCTATTCTGACAAGACAAGGGTCCGCAATGTTTTCTTGCTACCTATCTAGTGAGGAACCAACCAAGGTTGAGGATGCTCTTCGCGATCCAGACTGGGTGAACGTTATGCAAGAGGAGCTTGCTGAATTCACTCGCAATCACGTGTGGGATCTGGTAGATAGACCAGAACATCAGAATGTTATTGGCACCAAAGGGGTATTCAAGAACAAGAAGAATGAATTAGGCGTGGTGGTGAGGAATAAAGCACGTCTTGTAGCCAAAGGTTATAAACAGTGTGAGGGGATTGACTACGACGAGACATTTGCTCCAGTAGCTAGATTGGAAGTAATAAGGTTATTTCTTGCATATGCTGCACATCATGAATTCTCAGTCATGCAAATGGACGTCAAAAGTGCATTCCTAAATGGCGAGCTCAAGGAAGAAGTCTATGTTGAGCAACCCCCAGGATTTGAGAATGGAAACCAAGTCTATAAGCTAAGGAAAGCTTTGTATGGCCTGAAACAAGCACGTATTGAGCAGATGGAGAAACTCATAGCCATGACAATGAAGAAGGTGGAATCTCTGGAGAAGCCAAAACTTCCACCGGACGCCCAGAACTAAGAGGAAGCAGAGCTGTTGCGGAAAGGAAAAGAGTTTGAACGTACTATGATGGAACAAAGGATGAAGTTAGAAGCAAAACAGAAAGCAGAACAACAAGCGCGTATTGAGCAGATGGAGAAACTCATAGCCTTGACAATGAAGAAGGTGGAATCTCTTGAGAAGCCAAAACCTCCACCAGACGCCCAGAACTAAGGTCATCCTCATCTGTCACTTATATTTTTTTTTAGCCGTGATTCTGAACTGATTTCACTGGACTTGTATTTTCAAAATCATATATGAAATCATCAGAATCATGACAAAATCTTATTGTCTAATTCTAATTTTCCGAGTGCGTACAATAGTTGAAATACACTCTCTGTGTATTCAACAAATTAGAATCTGGAAGATAGGCCAAAAAAAATGTTTGCTGGATAATTTATTTGTAATATTACTAAGGGAAAATATTCCCCAGCATATTTTAAGGGGGAATTTTAATTAAAATAGAAGATCTTTTGCTAAGGACTTAAAGCAAGTAAAGTTCTGAGATAGTTTGTCTAGAAATTTCCTTGTAACTCAGAATTTTTCGATGCTAAGTCTCAGCAATCCTTAGTAAGCTTTGATCGCAACAAAAAGGGGGAAATTGTTGGGAAAATATTCCTGAACTCTCCTTAGGATCACATTGAAAAAGGTTTTGTTGGATCAAACCTTAGTAGATGGTCGATCATTGCTGAATCTTAGCATAGCTTAGCAACTCTTGTAATGTCCTGTATAGGGTAAATATTGAGTTGTAATAGAGTAGGATACTCTCAGCAAACATCAGAGAATGCTAAAGAGGAAGAAAGCTAGTAATAGCAGAATGCTGAGGAGTCAGCATTTGCTAACACATCACAGATTGCTAGGGGAGTTAGCAATCCGAAGTCAAAAGTAGCAGAAGAGTATCTGCTGCGCAGACAAACATCTAGCCCAGCAGTATGCTAAAAGATGTCCAGCAGTCCGTTCCAGAAAAGCTCAGCAAAGCAAATCTCAACGACTGCTGCACCGTAATTCTGACCAACGCGCGAAGACTAGACCTGTCAGAAATAGGTCGGGAAAGCCTGTACGGAGACAGAAAAGTTGGTAAAAAGCTACCTGCAATTAAGATAAAAGATCTGTTGTGTCTAAACGGAATTGCCAACTCGAGTTTCGAATTTCCAACTATAAAAGGCAAGTCAAAGGAAGATACAAAAGCTGCTCACTCTCTTACACAAAAAGATATTCGGAAGATTCCAAAAAGGTAAAAAGGCTCGAGAGCAGTTCTGTTGAAAGGCATAACACAGAGACATCGAAAAGCCTTCAACAACTTGAGTGTCTCATTGTACGTCTGACACTCATCTGAGAGATTCTTGAATTGATTCAAGAATCTTCAATCATTGGGATCGCTTTCTTTATAGAAAATATCCAGCAGTCAATTTCTTGAAAAGGAATTAATTTGGACAGGCACTGAAGCCGCAAAAGATGGACAGTTCGGAAGGAACTTTAAACTCTTCCAAAGGTGGTAAAAGCGAGTTTTACGAAGGTGCGCCCTTGACTCAGCCGGAGCCACACAAGAGAAGCTTGGAGTATTGGAAGATAGCCGTGAAGTAGCCAGATCTTACGTCGGCTGCCTGCTATACAGGAAAGACAACTCTTTGTACACCGTATACTTTCTTAGTGAAATTCTTA
>JAPKLW010004547.1:13544-26415 GCA_026898455.1 Plectranthus barbatus
ATTTTCCACCAAATCAATCCTTTCGATTGAGACATCATAGAGATCAACAAATCGGATTTTATGTATAAGGTTCGTGTCCACACTTACCTTATACAAGTACCTAGATATTCTCATATACATCAAATTACATTTAAAAAAAATAGTATTTATAGCGGTAAAATAAATAATAAATAGTTAAAATAAAACTTACAATATATAAACAGATATGGATCCTGCTCTGATAGGGTCAAGCTCACAGAATTGGTGGATGTCGTCAAATAAAATTATACCATTTTCTCCTTTTAACCAAAGACATCATCATGATAGGTACCTGAATGTTGTCGTCATCACCGATAGCATGTGTAGCAGCCACATGCAACAACTTCAATGAAGTCGGTAATCTTCAACCTTCAACTTGACTGACTTCTTTGGGGATGCTCATTTCTTTATCTTTTCCTTGCAAATAAATTGATATTTGAAAAACTAATAAGCATATATAAGTACATATAATACATAACTGTTTCTATATACCTTTTTTGGAAGAACTTGTACTTCATCATTGCTAAGAGAAACAACATTATTCTTCACTCAGCAACTGCCCTTCTCTTCCTGCAAACCCCCTATATTCGTCATCTCTTCTTGCCACCATATCATCTGAGATCGAAAACTCAAACTACAAATTGAGTGAAACAACCACATAAAACAATTTGGTCCAATTGTCAGGTAAAATTATACTCCCTCCGTCCCAGTCTATTGGGCACTCTTTCCGTTTTCGTCCGTCCCAGTCTATTAGGCCACTTTCCTAAAATAGTAAAATTTTCACACTCATCAATAAAATATTAATTCCACTACCACTCACAATCTTTAATTCCCGTGCCCGGTCAAAGGTGCCCAATAGACCGGGACGGAGGTAGTAATTAAATAGAAATAATGAAAAGAATACCTGGAGAAGAGAGTGCCGCAATCACATTGATACTCACGTGTGCTGCAAATATTGGAATGAGCTTTCCAATCGGACTTTGTTGCACTTCCACTTTTTGTCATCGTGCTTCCGGGAGAGGTGTTTGTTGATGTCGGTCGGGAGATAGACGAACGAAGAGGCAGAGACTCTTGGAATGAGCTTTCCAATCGGACTTTGTCGCACTTCCACTTCTTGCCGTCGTGCTTCCGGGAGAGGTATTTGTTGATGTCAACCAGGAGATAGACGAAGGAAGAGACGGGGACAAATTTTGGAATTTAGGCTATTATAGATGATGTGGGGCATTCGTGTCGTCTATCACCATTTAAAAAATGTAGACGATGCAAATGTCCCACGTCATCTATCTCCATAACTTCAATATATATAAACGACGCAGGATAATCACGTTGTCTATAACCGAACCTTGGAAATTGAGACTACACACCCACTTCACATCGTCTATGCTTTATTTTATAGATAACACGGTTTGTTACGTTGTCTATAATTGTCTATTTTCTAACTACGCGGTTATACTTTCGCGTTGTCTATTACGATATAGACAACACAAATGAATATTCATATTGTCTATGTTGTGTTGTCTATAACCTTTTTTCTTGTAGTGCAACAGGTATATCCCTTTTGTCATCAAGCAATTTTAAGTTCATCACGCTCCAAATTTAACTACACAAGATGTTTCTCCAACCTAGCATCGTCCATAAAAAAAATTTCTTTATAGAATATTAGTTTTTAAAGTAAAATGTTCTATTTTCTTAAATTCAATATATATCGCGTACGTTTAAATATTTATTACTCAGTATCATTCATAAATTTTTCACATAATAACTTAATTTTATATGGCATAAATAATATAATAGTTAGATTTAGATGTTTTTTTTTTTAATACTCCCAATTAGTCTTCCCGAACTTTGGGGCGCGTTACAGTGGTAGTGGAGTACTTTAAATTTTTTTTCAGGATTAGCGGAAGACTTTAATCAAAATAGCACGAATATGAATTTCAAAACATTCATCAAAATCAGTTTTTTTACAAGATGCAACGATGTAAAGTATTTTGTGCACAAAACATAAGGAAAACAGTTGTGAATACGGTTTCTCAACTTATTACAAAACATGATGGAAGAAAAGGTAAACAGAGGTGAAGTGCAGCGGAGTGTTACGTGATGGAGATATGCATATGAAGATGCATATCTCAGGATTTGTTCTTGCTCTCAGGATTGCTCGTCTTTACACCGTCGCATATTCATCCTCGCTGCTAATTTAATTGCTATGTCATTATTTTAGAATAATAATTTGACGCACTCGTACTTCCCAATAAAATGTAACTGTATGACCACTTAGACTACTATTATCAGCAATCTTCACACCCCAACCCAACCATCAACTCTGCTTCACATCACCATTTTCAAATAAAAAAAAGTATAATTGTAAAGGAAATGGTCGACCACACACCTCATGCAACCACAAAAAGTGATGGACTCCACTATCATTTATTACTACCTCCGTCCCAAAACAATTGTCTTGTTTAGAAATGGCACAGATACCAATGCGAGTAGAGATAGAGAAAATTAGTATTTTATTAGTGAGTGTGTATTAACTTTCCATTTTAGGAAAGAAGACAATTGTTTGGGACGGACGAAAAAGGAAAACAAGACAATTGTTTCGGGACAGAGGGAGTATTAATTTATTAGTTATGAACAAATAGAAATGTGACACTTGTCTTCAATTTATTAATCAATTAACTTTGTATAAACATATTAATAAAATTGTTGTATCTTATAAATAATAAAATAAAAATAAATAAAAAATATACCGAAATTCGTATTTTTTATTTTCTACAAATAGAGACTAATTTTGATATATATTTATTTTTTATTTCTTAAATTAATATATATATATATATATATATATATATATATATATATTGAAATCTCATTTTACTTAATTTTTATTGGTTTAGTAGTTGTATTTTTTATATAATCTATGTAAGTTTTATTTTACTAATCGCTTTATAATTTATACTCCCTCCGTCCCATTAGTGTAGTCTCATTTCTTTTCGGCACGAGAATTAAGGGTTGTGAGTGTAGTGAATTAATATTTTTATTGGTGAGTGTGGAAAAATTTATCATTTTATGAAAATGAGACTATTTTATGGGACAAACAAAAATGGAAAATGGGACTACTCCTACAGGACGGAGGGAGTATATATTTTAAATTTAATTAAAATTGTATGTATATTTTGAAAATAAAACTAAATGAAAGAATTATATAATGTGGTTGTATGATTGGATGGTCATTGATAAACTTTACAAAAATATTGTGATTGAGCTGGAGTGATAATTGATGATATGGAAGAGAGAGAAATCAATAAAATATAGAAAATGTTGGATGGTTGGGTGGTTAGGCCGGTAGTTGATAAATATAGTCTTAGGGTTTCTCAAAACAAACTCATAGACATATTGCATGCAAGAAACAAACTCTCATATTGCATCGGGTGTCACTTCCCGTCTCAAAAACAATTAAAACAATAATTGCTAAAATATAAATCTTTATTTACATATTTAATTAAGAAATAATTAGCTTAATTAAATTCGGATATTACAATTTTTAATTGATGTATATCTATTAGTTTTAGATTTAAAGAATAAGTGAATCAACCAAAACCGAGTGATCTAATATAGTTAATTGTCAAAACACTCCAAAAGTAAGAAAATGAAAAAATTGACTTGTGAATTTTTTTTTTTTTTAAAGAAAGATGATAATTATGTGTTACTTTATTATAAACTTATGCTTCTAATATTAATTAAATTATTCATAAAGCATTAATCTCGCGAAAAGTAAATATAGATAGTACAACAACTTATAGGACTTTAGATAAATTTGTTATCACCATACTACACACATAGTTTTGGTGAATTAAGTACAATGTTGGAGGTTTTTTACACGCACAAAAATATACAAATGTAAACAAAATGCCATAAATTAGAGACTTAGACACACTAGCCGGCATTCTTAACTCTCCAAAAATGAAGTGACAATCTTTTTTATGTATCTTTTACAAGAAGCTGCACTGCACAAATGCCATGGAATCAATAATAAAGACACCACAGGCGACAGAATTAAGAGGGAATTGGAAAGCATTCATTTGTGGTGTGTGAATATGATAGAAAATCACCTGGCCAATGAGATCTTTAGCTTCTACAATCATCCTTCACAATCCTGCATGGGTAGGCATATATCATTACTAAGTTGTGATGGTGTCAGAAACTATTCCATACCCAAACTATTCAAGAAGAGTTCGTTTCACTTTATCGCTTCGATTTTGACCTTGTCATTTCGCTTCATTTTCCGCTACTTAAAACTAAGTTGTATGGTTCCACCAATTCTGGAGTCTAAAGTTCCACACATAGATAGTACAGACAAACCCAAGTCTCCTATTTTCAGGTTATAAAGTGCGTAAGGTGTAGGGGTTTAAGGTTTAGAGTTAAATATTTTTGGTTGATTGAAATATTATATATGCAGTGGTTTTGTTTTGTAGGGATGGTGCAGAGTATATATTGGATTACGCCTTTTTTTTAATGACATTAATTGCTCTTGCTTGTCGTAAAAACTTTAAATAATAGGTATTGGGATCGATTATCCTAATTCACTTATTAAAAAAATGACATCACTTAGTTTTTTAGGGTTGCATACTTGCATTTCCTTTACTTGTAAAAAACAACTACTAAAAGTGAAAGTAAAGCTCTAAATTTCATCGAAATTCCACCTTGCCGAATGAACATGATTCCGCTTCATTTCCCAATTAATTAAATATTTATAATTCATTTAATATAGTAATTTAGTATTTTATTACTCATATGAATCTAATTATAAGTTTCCGTTATCGAGTTTTTTTACCATCATCATAGATCTTAAGTCACTTTTAGTCAACATAATTCTTCATAAACACAATTTTAAAAAAAGACCATCATGTTTTGAATGATGGTGAAAACATGTTGTTTGTGATTAGAGAAATTAGATATAATAGTATAATTAATAGTCACACATTTAATACTCTTATTAAGCCTAAGGTTTAAACAAGAATATAATGCGTCTTTGATACAATAATTTGTGTGGGTTTATTTGATTGTGATGTTATTAGTTGGAGAAAATGTAAAATCTCTTCGCATAAAAAATGATCAAACACAATTAAAGAGTTCAAGTTTATGGACTGCTAATTGTGACATCAATCTCTAACAAATGTTGGTCTGACTCATTCAATTACCAAAACTGAATTCTAGTAGAAAGAGTGGTAGAAGGAAACAGTGCAATTTCAACCCAAAAATCATGAGCCTATTCCCTTAAATATATGACACAACTCTTCCCTAATTTACATTTTTAATATGTACCAAATTGGTTAATCACACTCACAAATAAAATACTAATTTTTACTATCTCTACTCATATTGGTTATTGTGTCAAAAGCAAAGTGGACAATTTATCGGAATGGAGGTAATATATGTGAAAATGGAATTGATGAATAGTTATATAATTATTATTATTATTATACATCCAGTAAAAAACATACAAATACAGCAAAAAAAATTAGAATGTGAAACCTACAAAGCAAGGCCACATTCCCTTCATACAGAAAACTAATGTCAAAACTTGTACCAAGGGCTGAAACTACAAGTCTCTCCCCCCTCTCACTACTTATATCTTTACATCATCTATATATTGATGAAGAAAAAAAAACATATTATTGGGCATCATCATATGCATGGACCAGAGCAACCCTACCGATCATAACCCATGGCTACGACTGGGATCCTCACCTTGTGGCCTCGGCTCCCTTTCAGCAAAACCTCGCCAAAGCTGTAGCTTCCGGTCACTGATCTAACTGAGAGTGTGATGGATATTGTCCTTGATGCACCCGGTCTCAGAGTCATCGCCGGAGGGCTGGTGTCGATTGCAACAGCTGGTGCCATTCTTGCTGTCACAACGTACGTCTCTTCCTCTGCCACGTTTGTCAAGGTTCTAGTAACTGTCTGCGTTCCCACAAGGTGTGAGATTGCAATGGAGGGTGTGTTGAGATTTGACGGGTGACCAAGAGTGTAGTTGCAAGGGGCACGAGTGTAGTTCCTGATTTCGTGAGCATCGATTCCAGGGGTCGTGCACAAGAATCCCAAGTAGTCTTCGTATCCTAGAACCAAATCAAACATGAGATGGATATACAAACAAGATGTAACTTTTTAGTTCTTACCTGCATTGAGAATGAGTCCAGGATCTAGAGCTGCTCTGGGGTTGACATGCCCACTACCATAATCGAAAGGTGTTGCAGGGACAAGAGACAGCGTCTCAGATCCTGAATATTGTAGGGCTTGAAGAGGTCTATCTGCGCGGTCGATGGTTGTTGAGGTGGTCATCAAGGCCGATTTGATAGCAGCAGGACTCCAGTGAGGGAATCTCTGCTTCACAAGAGCAGCTATTCCTGATATATGAGGAGCAGCCATGCTAGTTCCAGATATCATTGCAAATCCTTCACCTGCTTCAGGCAAGAAGCTACTTTCACAAATCATTACCTAATGAGCCAAAAGGCATAAGTGGGGAAATGGTAATACTATGAAAACTTTACCTACGTAATTCGCCTCATCCGTGCCGTTTGGAGCCCAAGCAGCCCAGATTAGAGAGCCAGGAGCTAGAATATCTGGTTTCAGGAGATCTGCATCCTGAAAACTGTAATCTTTTATATTAGGTCCTCGGGCGGAGAACAGAGCTACTTGTGGAGCAGACTTGTGCAGTATGGGCCTCAGACCGTCCCCAATGCTTCCTACTGCCTTAAAACTCTTCACGCGTCCGGTCCAATCTCTAGATGTAGAGACATTATAGTAGTCTATAAGATCCTGCAAGATGAGACAAGCAAAGCAAACTTAGTTTAGGAATAAATGAGTTGTTGAAATTATTTTGAGGGTCTAAGCATTAGTTACAGCTGATTTGGTAACATCTGTGATGAGGATCCCGGGAATGGCAACGGGAACAGGATCAAACTTAGTCCCCGGAGAAGCATTCTCTACCGCAAGGACAAAGCCAACTGCACCGAGGCTCTTAGCAGTCTCCGAGACTTTCTTTATGGAAGCAGTGCCGATAACGAAATTAAAAGAATAGCCACAGAGAAGAATGTTCCCCTGCACCAAGTTTTTATTCAAAACTTCAGGGCGTTGGCAATCAGCAGGACTGTATTTGGATACAGAGGAATCCAGCAGCACGTCATTTGCTGCAACCAACGTGAATGTTCTATTTGCATGGGTAGCAGCTGCAGGAAGAGCGACACAACAAATGTCAAAAATCAACATAAAAGGTGGAACATATTGGAACTTTTTTATCAAACACACAGAACTATAATTTAGCGTGATTGAGTCGATATTAACTTACGAGACAAACACATTCCAGCTAAAATCTTCCCATTTCCCAAGGTGAGATGATTCTTGTATCTTCGATCATCAACTGCAGCAGCTACAGTTGCTATCCACGGGCTGTAGGATAGCAAGGTTTTGGGAAATGGACCTCCGTTTCCAGCTGCTTGTACAACAAAAACCCCGGCTTTCACAGCTTGAAGAATGGTGGCGTCAAAAGGGTTTAAAAATGTGGTTTTAGTGGTAGCCGGAGGACTGTTGGGGCCAACAGAGAGATTCAAAATATCCACACCATCATGAACAGCCTGTTTAACATAAAGCTAATGGTGAATTGCTTACTTGAAGCAAGATTCTGCTAGATTTATAAGCAGTCTTAGTATTAAAGTAAAAAAAACATACAAGATTTAATATAAGGGTGATTTTTATTCTATGATATGCATTCAAGTATATATGATAAATCTATGGGATAAAGGGAAGAAAAAAAAAAGTATATACCGTATTTTTTAATCTAGTAAGAGTGCTAGACACCAGAACCAGCATAACTTCATGTGCTTCCAGTTTAACACAGTGCAATTGTCTACACTCCAAATAATTTTAAACATGACTCATGGATTAATCTATCACTTCTGGCATACTACATATTATAAATTTTTTATGTTATAAAATAAGTGAAATAAGAAACATCCTTAAAAGGCCAAGTGATAATGTTATAAATTGCAGAGGCAAGGAACCTTGAGTATTTATGTGGTCTTCAAGCATAAAGAGAAATATAACTAAATGTAAAACAGATCCATTTTCAAAGAATAACCATGAACAGCAGCCCTCATCATTTTATTGATATACAGACACAATTAAGAGTACCTGGTCGATGGCAGCAACTACGTCAGCAACAAATCCACCGAATATTCTATATAGTGCTTTGTAAACGGCAATTCTACACAATAAATATATACCATTCAGTAAAGGGATTGGTTACAGTACAATATGTGAATGGGTTTGTGTCATACAACAACTCATTATTAACAAACATTACCTAGCACGGGGTGCCATCCCACTCGCTCTTCCAAATTCAAATCCATGCATCTGAACTGGAATTCCATTATTACCAGCTGCAATAGCTGCTGTATGACTGATAAAGATATAGTTCAATAAAGTGTGACAATTGAACATATACATACAAAAAGTGCAATAAAAACACTAACTACATAGATCAATAAATGGAGTTCATGTTTAAAATATTGCTGACATAAGTTTATGTTTGCACAAGTTTCATAAATTGGATGATGAATCTGCACTGCTGCAGACTTCCTAGTGTAAAGAGCTTATATAGCCGTTCAAGTAAAATTAAGCTCAAGTACTCAAGCTACAGATTCAACTTAAAGTTTTGGTAATGAAACAAAGCTGTTGCAAAGTCCCTATCAATCTATCATGATAAATAGCATCATCATATTGCTCAATCAATTTGTCACACACGTATCGATAGTACTAGTGAACTCGATAACATTAGAGGTATTCAGCAAAACCCCCACCTTCACAACAAGGTGGATCCTCCCCGAAATAAAGAGCAGGGAAGACAAAGAGGAAGCAAAACACAATCTCTAGGAAAATGTGAGAATATAATGGAAGTGATATTCTCAACTATTAAACAATATAAGAGTATAGTAAAACAAACCTTCCATGTCCATCGCCATCAAGGGGAGAATCAAAATCAACGTCTGGATTAAATGCACCAGCAGTTTTAGCAGCCTCAGCGAAATGCTGAGCTCCAATAATCTTCCCATTGCAGAAGTCCTTCTTTGTGTCAGGGTCCACCTCGCATTTACCTCTATATTTTGGAAGCGGTCCATAAGGATCAGTATTGTGTGTTGCGAAGCTCGGATGATGAGGATATATTCCTGAATCAATAAATCCAATTACAATATCTTCTCCAGCACGGTCAAAGCCACCTCCAGAAGGCCAAACTCCAGTTGGAAGTCCCAAGAATTGTGGAGTGTGGGTGGTGAGTTTTCTCACTTTCCAATCTCTCTCCACAGACTTCACTCCAGGCGCTCTTCCAAGTATTTCTGCCTACCAATATGCTCAAGTATAAGAAATGCGTGTAAAGAAGTTCTGTTGTCGATAGGCTAAATGAAAAAGAAAAAATCCAGGCAAAAAGTATAACCAAATGTCACCTGCTCAGGTGAAATATGAACGGCAAATCCATTAATAAGATGGCGGTAGCTATAGAGTTTTTTATAGGTTCCTCGATCAAACAGCATGTCAAGAAGCATATCATGCCTGTTTTCTAGATGGTGGGCATATGACATGACCAATTCACTGAAAGAAAGAAGAGAACAAAGAGGAAAATCAAATTTTAGTTTTCAGCCAACGAAGTTAACACGCAACTTGTAAACGCTGCCATACAGCTATATCCCAGAAAATCCTCCTTGGAGTCTTGAGGATGTAGAATCAGTTGAGACTAGAAATCATCATTGTGACATTGTGCAGCTAAACAAAATCATCCCAATATTTAGAACTGTTTTCTCCATGTCAAATGGCTACGGCTACGTTCAATGGGTGGATGTATCTCCTAAGATTGATAAGATGAATTCATAAAGGAAATACAAAATACCAGAGCACATTATCCAAATCTAGGATAGCTAGACACCAAGAGATTTTTATCTTTTCAAAAGAAACAATTAGATATCATTTATTCAAAAGAATATAAATGTCATTTTATGGAGAGCTTCACAATTCACCCAGATTTTCATTAAAAGCAAAAGGAGTTCAAACAGAATGATCAAGTCTTCCTAGAGTTCTTCTGAAATCTGACATGAAATGGAATAACTAATAAGTCAACATTTCCATTAGTTGTGGCAGCCTATTTAAATTAATTCAGTGCATATATTATTTGAGATGTAGATTCAGGCATGCCATATACAAAGCTCACATCATAAACAAGGCAATGAATAATGATATATAGAATAGGTATCCAAAACCAGAATTTTGCACCATAATTTAAAATTCAAAGAGCCACATTGCATATAGAAATTATAGAATCACGGGTGTATCTGGTCCATATTGTTCCCGAGATAAATTAGTCGGAATATAACATCAGATATAGTGTGGTGTAATGACTTCATATAAGGGGACTTCAGACACTAAATGTAGAGTCAGTCTTCAATAATATAACAACCAAAAAAAACAATAGTTGTTTATAATTATTGTTTGAATTTACAAGAATACTTAACACAAAAAAAAAAAATATTTTCACCAGAGAGAGAGAGAGAGAATCATCTGCAGATAAACAAGTATCAAGCCATCGCCTACTAAATGCAGTAATGCAGCCCCACATGTTCGAGCCAGGTTAGTGGCAATTATGACAACTTAGCAGATACTGAGCAACTAAAATATGTGGTAGGAGCACCTGGTGACATCAATCTTCTCATCAGAATCAGAATCCACAGCAGTGGCTTCAAACCCATTAATGCCACCTCTATAGCTTATCACAGGCTCTCCTTCAACTGTTACTATATATATCTCTGCTTTCCCCAAAATCACAACTCCTAATAATATTAGGAATATAGTAAAACCATTCAACTCCACCTTCTTCATTTTGGCCAAAATCCTTCCAACTCTTCAAATCTGTTCACACACACCAAATTCAGTTAACACTGAATTAGACCAAAAAAAATTTAATAAAGAATCAAGAAAAAAACAGCATACACTCATTAATGAAAACATCAATCAACTAGAGCTTTCTCGGTATCTCCAAATAAAAGCACAAATCCATCCCAGTGACCCTTACATCGAGCCATCGCTTGAGAGCACAGACTACCAGTATATCTTCTATAAATCACCCACACACGCACATTATACACAAATTTTTTTGGGAAGAGAAAAGAGGTACCAGTCAGACGAGTGAATGATCCGATATGCAAATTGTAGTTAAGTTATAGTTCTCTTGCTCACAGTTTCGCCATGTAAGAGATTTACCTGCAACATGGGCTGATTTTATGAATACTATATACATAAACAGAGAAGACGGCAACATCAAGCAAAGAATCGGCAGAAAATAAATAAACCAAATAAAATCCCCTTCGAAACAGGAAAAAGAATGAAAAGCAAAGATCTTTACTTACATTGATCCAAGAAAAGAATAATACGCAGAAATGCTGCACAAAAATAGCAGTATTATTCCACTTTTTCGCCAAGTAAAGAAGAGGAAAACATCAAGAAAATGCTTATCCACACACACACACATATATATATATATATATATATATATAGTTCTGTTTAACGCAAGCAGAAGCAAGTTAGTCAAAGAGGGACTTCACTATCTTTCTTTTGATACTTCCTCAATTATATATTTTGTGGGTGGGTGTGAAACTGTGATATATGAAGTTACTGAGAGAGGGTGAGTGAAGTGGGTGCGGTTAGGGCTCTTCTGAGTGAGTGAAATATATTGATTGGGCAAATGGAAAACAGCGGACCAATCTTGATGATTCCATTAAACTATTGCTACCAGCTCACTCTGCTGATGGATTTTGCTCCTCCCTCCCTCTCTCTCTCTCTCACTGTCGCTCTCTCTCTCCCCTTTTTCCTTTTCACCTTGATAATAGGTGTCACAGGATTGAATAACACTCTCCGTTTATCTTGTGACCTCAATAGTCAATGCTTCAATTAAAACTCACCTTCCAATATCCTCCATTTTGATTTTCAAGTTTTATCTTTCAAAAAAATCAACATTTTATATTTAAAGATTTTGATAAAAGAAATTTTCGTATCCATCTTTTCTTTTCCATTTTCTACCAAAATAATAATCCAAGATTTTCCTAATTTTCAATAATAAATTAATACATCGTTAACTAAACATCAAACTCAATCAATATAAAGCTTAATATTAAATTCCATCATTTGATAAAAGATAAGTATCGCCATAATAGTTAGGAAACATAAAAACGCGTTTTTGGGTTAGTAATTTTTAGGTATAGAAAAAGGATGAAAACAATCATTTTGATTGATGGCTTTAATTATGCTGCTCAAGTTTTTTGGTTATTATTACTTCATAGTTCTCGACATTAGGTTTATATATTTTTTGCCAAGTTGTCAACACTATATAATCAACTTTTTTTTAGGCCAATCATGATCAAAGAGATTTTTTAATGAATTTTATTATAATGTATCAATTAACTTTTTAATTTAGCCTAACTATTTTTCTATCGTGCAATTTTATCATAATATTTACTTTTGTTAATTAAAAATACTCTTAATAATTATTGAAGTTATAAATATACACACAATTATATCTTATATGACATTCAAATGTAATATTTAAAATTGTTGAGTTAAGTCCTTAATTTCTAAATAATGGAGTAATAATTAAGGGTGGAAATAAGCCGGATTCGACTGGGCTTTAAACTCATAGATCTAGGTCTGCTATAATTTATAATTTGAATAGGCGTGAACCCGACATATTATCTATAATAGGTCTTTTTGTTGGCTAAGTCTGACATTTTTGATATAATATGCTTGATTTTTAGCTTGT
>JAPKLW010004548.1:7947-26397 GCA_026898455.1 Plectranthus barbatus
CAGTTTATTCAAGAAAATGTACTAAAATGCATACAATAAAGGAAAAACAATGCGATCAGAGAGTAGAAAAACGAGCTTATCAGTGTGCCAATCGACATGCGCGCCCAGGTCGAAGTCTCTTATGTCACCTGTTGTTCCTCGTCGCTTGATATATCTTCTATGTCGACTAACATGAGTTATGTTGGTCGATACGGGTTCTCCCATGCAATGAACTCCTCTATCTCACCCCCAAACTCGTTTTGGGCATCTAAAGACCTTTGCAGCTCGTCCTAGACCTCAAACTAATTGTCTTGCACTCTTTTTAGTTCTTTGGGTTCACTTCGGTGGTGCTCAGAAGCTTTCCTTGCTTGTGTTGTGTACTAAGAGAGGTAGCAATCTGACTGACTTGAGTTTTGATCATTTGCACATGCTTCCCTAAGAAATCCACCTTCGTATTCACCCCTGCAACTTCTTGCTCAACTTTTACCACTCTGTAGTGAGAAGCTTTGATGAACTTCGAGAGCACTTCATCGATGTTGTCCTTTTTCCTTGCAATGATCTCACCATTCTGAACATCAAGACCAGGTGGAGGATGTTCTGCCCTTTCCAGCTGAGCATAAGAAAAATCAGGATGTCCTCTCGGAGGGTAGTGCTGGTATCCCTCTTGCCGATACAGATTTTGATAGCCACCTCGGTTCATGTAATTCACATCGGCTATGGGATCAACCTGTGCTTGTGTTGTTAAACAATAGAAGCATTAGGGGTCAACTTCTTCATCTCTCCCTTGAGCTTCTCGATCTCCAATTTGAGGGTATCATCAATTTCCTTCTTCTCAACATCCTTGATTTGAGGCCTCCTTGGATTAACTCACTTTTGAGTATGCATGGCCATTTTCTTGAACAGCTTGAGGGCCTTATCAACAAATTTGCTCATGACGGAACCTCCACTGCATTGTCCACAGATTCTTGAGTTCTCTCATTAATTCCTTAATAAAAGATGTGTGCTTGCTCCTCGGTATCCACTCGATGTCCGGGGAAACTCCTCAACAAATCATTGAATCTGCTCCATGCCTCGAACAAGGACTCATCGATCCGCAAGTGGAACTGTAGAATTTTTATCTTCGTTTGAATGATCACGGATGTTGGGAAGAAGGTAGAAAGAAATTCTGCTTGGAGATCATCCCATGTTCTGATGCTGATTTAATCCAAGGTTGTAAACCAAGTTCGCGCCTGATCCCTAAGTGAGAATGGGAACAAACACAACCGGATTACATCTTGACTTACTCCATTTTACTTCATAGTGTCACACACCTCCACAAACATCCGGAGGTGTGTTTAAGGGTCCGCCACAGCTCAGCCAGCAAATTGGTTCTGCTAAACCATTTGAATAAGCTCGATTTTGCGTTCAAAGTTATTGGCATCAATGCCAATAAGAATTCCCTCATTGTCGGGTTTCAGTATGTATCTCCTTACCATAGCGTTAGGATCCTCATCATCGGAGTCCTCTCGACACAGTCTTTCTCTTTCCATCTCTCTTTGCCTCATTGCAGCTTCCACTCTCTCTTCTTCCCTCTCTGCCATCAGTTATCTCACAACATCCCTCGTTTGATTCACCTCTTGAATAAGCAAGAGAGTATTCCTTGTTGTGATTTGGGTGTCTGGATCTTCTAAGGGTCGCATCTCGGGATCATCTTCTTGATTTTGATTGTCTGGTGGCTTCATCTTGGTATTGTTGTTTTTGTTTTTCTTGCCCTATCTCCTTTTGATCATGGCCTCGATCTTTGGATCAAAGACTTCAAGAGGTTTGCCCTTTGCCCTCGTGTTCATGCAAGACCTTAGAAGATAAAGAAGTTTGAAAAGTCAACCAATGTCAACCGACACAAGGCGTGTCGATCCACACAAATGAATTGTTTGTGTTGATCGACACACAAGATGTCGATTGATACAGAGGCAAAACGAATAACTCACGCACGCACACCAACACGAAAATAAATAAAATTAATATTAAAAACTCAATCCAATAAATTCAAAAATAAAATAGTAATAGAATAAATTCTAACAAGTCCCCGACAACGACGCCAATTTGACTGCTGCTAAAATTGCAAATGAATTATAGCACAGTGCAAATAAATTTATAACCAGGAATGTCGAACCCACAAGGAAAGTATATAGAAATTATTCTATATACTAATTATAGTTCTTAACTCCATTGTTTGAGTAACTTTAAATCAGGGTTTTGAGTTTTGAAGAGTAAAGATTGCAAAACAACAATTTAAAGGGTTTTAAAACAATAATTAATAAAAAACACAAATCAAAGGGCAAACATCCAAACCAGATATATGCATAAGATAATCAACTCTACTAAAGTGGAAATCAGGTTAAATTGGAATCAATTCCTTGTCTGACAGTTAAAGCCTAGATTACTAACATGTGACTATCTCCTCTCGGTCTCAAGAACACAATGTTAATCAATCCTAATAAGCATAACTGATTTAATTCGAAAAATTAATTCATCCTTTTGAGACATAAATATATTGTATTAATTATCTCTTCCTATTGTCTAAATTTCACCTCTCAATCCTTCATAAAGACAACTATAAATCTACGGTCAATTTCATCTCTCAATCCATCATCAAACCTAAACCCTTTAATTAAATAAGATAATTAAACCTTGTATTTTGAGTTAATAAATCTAAACATTCATCATGGATTATTTGTATAAACCCTAGTACCTGATTAAGTTTCTAACCACACATCATGGATAGAAATAAAGAAGACATGTTTATTAAACTCATAAATAACTTACAAAATTAAACAGGAATTCGAAATCTTGAAAACTAAAATGCTAAGATAATATTGAAAATCATAACTCCCTTAAAATTTGAATTACATGAGGTATATATAGAGGAGAAATTGTACCTCAAAAGGTATTGGGTTTAAAATAGAACATATGTCCATATCGAGCATAAATTTCCATCTCGGGCTTCCGTGTCATTCAACATAAGGCATGTCGATTGACATGGACCTTCATGTTGAATTCCAACTTCAATCGCTTTTCCCAGTCGACATCAACCCTTTGTGTCGATCGACATGGAGGTCTTGCTAAGTTTTTTGGCATTATCTTCCATGTTGGTCGGCATCCCCTATGTCGACTGTAACAACAGCTTCTCCATTTCAGCCATTTTCATCTTTAAAACACTTTTTAGCCCCAAAACCTGCATAATCTCGTCATGGCAAGCATAACATCCTCTATAACACGGTTAGGCATGGAATAACCTAATAAATAAACATAAACAACCAAAACAAAGGAGAAAAATATGGATAAGTGAGTATACTTACGAGCTTATCACCAGTGCACCTCTTCTTCTTTGGAATGGCCTTCATTTTCTTCTTCGTTATTGACTTGTTTTCACTACCTGCCTTTCTGAGCTTGCTTTCAGCACTATCATCTCCCACCTTACATGTAGTTGAATAGGCACCGGAAACTATCTGAGAATGTTTCCGTGTAAGCATGGCAGACTTCTCCACTACTCTCCCTCTCTAGCAACAATCTTCTTAAAGTGACAGAATGATTCAGGAAGAGAATTTATGATGATATCAATCTCACCCTTGCCATCAATACATCCACCTCGCCCCGTAAACCATGTCATGGTGTCAATCAAGAACATTACATGCTATGTCACCGTACTCTCATCAGCTATTTTCTTGCAAACCAAATTGTGTACAAGATTATAGCTTACAATTTGTTCCACCTCCCCATAAGCTGTCAAGAGATCCTTTCAGATTTCTCCAGCATTATTGAAGTTCTCATACTTGTGCTTTAAGACTCTAACCAATCTCGCCGAGATAAGCCCATAGGCAAAATCATCGGCTTGCTCTCATCTATCATAAAACTCAAGTTCAAGGTTGGGAACCTCATCATAGGTAGGAATAAGTGGATCCATAAAAGATCATACGCTTCATTTCTTTGATAGAGAATTTGTTTTATGCAAAAACTCCATTCCAGAAAACTAGGACCTGTTAAGGGGTTGAGAGCGAGAATATGATCAACAGTTGACATAGACATATTTAAAACAAATAAATGATCACATAAGAACATATATATAGCACATTAGAAACAAAATGTATAGTAACCTTTTGATAAACCAATACATTGTTTCCACTAATAACCCAAGGATCCCACCGCCAGCTACACTTGTAGACGTTTACAATGTGACAATCAACCAGACTACCAAGTGTACCTCAACGAGTTAACCCCAATCCTTTAATTTCATACCATGTTTAGAATCCTTAGACACATGAAATAAATAATTAGTGAAAGACTTAGACCAAGCCATTTACCGAGAATGGGGAAGCAACAACTGCATTATATCCTCAGATGCTTCTAAGCAACTAACCACAAATCTAACTTTAGCTACAATAGATCGATTTGGTATACACACTAGCCCATACTGCATATCTCACATAACCTTCATTAACATTAATTTAAAAATCTGTTGATTTTAATTAAAAAGTCTTGCTTAGTATTTCTAATTAAAAAATGTTTCAATTGTGCACAAATAATTTTCATGACATTATATTTTACCAAATTTTTGCATGCAATAAACATGTTCCAAAAATACAAAATATAACTCACCAAATGAAAATAAACACATAAGCATGCTTAAAATATACTCCCTCCGTCCCAATTTATTAGACCCACATACTTTTTTGGTCTGTCCCATTTATTAGTCCCCTTTCCTAAAATGGTAAACTTTTTCACACTCATCAATAAAATATTAATTCCACTACACTCACAAACATTGGTTATCGTGCCATTTCAATTGGGGACTAATAATAGGAGACGGAGGGAGTAATAAATAATAAAGCTATAAAAAATGCTTTCATATTTTATTGGGCAATTAATAAATCACACATCATATGAGAACAAGTCAAACAAACAAATATGTCCTCGTGGCGCCCAAAATAATAAGACCTATTGTATTACGATAAGAAATAAAATACAAGTCTTCATGTCACAAAACTGAACCAAATTGGGCTTTAGGATTTGTGATTTGCAGATTGGGCTCACCAGCCACCAATCACCAACCGCCGTCGCCGACCGCCAATCGCTAACCGCTGGTATCGACCGATGCAGTGGGCATCGACCGACGTGGGTCGCTCAGGCCTGCGTGTGATGTACGCAGCAGAGTACTCGCCACTGGTCGCAGTCCTGTTGTCTCTCCAACCGTCGTGTCGTTTGCCCCGTGCAACTTGGAAAATGCATTGCGATTTGTCGGGCAAGCTCGTCGCACTAGGTGGCTGTGTGAGTTGGGCTGCGCAATGCAAACCCTAAATAGGGTTTGCACTGCCAACCACACACCACCACTCCCTCGTTGCTGCTGGCGATCCCAGTCGACCAGCTGCACGTGCCGCGTGGACAAGCACACAGCCACACCTTCTCCAATCATGTATAGTTATAGATTTGAAAATACAAAAAAATAGATCCAATCTATAACAATTTTTAATTCCTATAAAATTCAATCACCGATTCTCTCATGATTTTACAAAATAAACTAATCCAAACATGGATAAACCACCATGGATTAAATTAACGAATTGCCTCGAGGAACACAAAAAATAAAAAACTATCCATAGCAATAAATAAATCCATTCATGCATTGAAAAAATGTTTTACCAACACAACCATGAAATAGAAACTAGCTCTAATACCAATTGAAGGGATTAATATTGTGCACTGTATCACAAATCCATTAACTCAGATTGTTCATGCATGTCAAAATAATTATTATGCGATAAAAAAACCCTATGCATGCTCCTATGAATTTGACACGATGGATTTAGGGTTACAATTTTATTCGTAGAGTCTAGATCTCAATCGCGTTGAATCCGATTCCAACTCCACCGTGCGAACAATTCAAATCTACGGAAGATGAATTTAATATTTTGCAATATAAATTCAAGAAAAGAATTGAAAATAAAAATAAAGATCATGCTCTCCAACTTAAGATTAGTATCCCTTTGCTTTTACAATTCGGCCACTGGTGAGGATTGCACTTCACATGACATAATTGAATTTCTCTCCTTCTCCTATAGTTGGCGCCGCCCTCTCTCTCTCTCTCTCTCCTCTAGGGTTTCAATTGTTGTGACTTATGAAATCGGAGGAGAGAATGAGCTATTTATAATATTAGGGTTGAAACCTTTATGGGCTCCCTTAAGCAATTATATTGGGCCAGTCTTGAGACCTAATGCAAATAATAAAGTGGACCTATAAATTAATTAATTTTCATGTCCACAACCCATGATATAATTAATTAATTAATTAATATTAATTCATTCCACCAGAGAATTAATACTAACCTACCCCTCTATTACCACGTTACGAGAACGAGTTGGATCAACTCGGTGAATCCCCATATTTAAGATTACAGGACATTCGTTTCTTAATTAGAGTTTTTGACAAGCTTCACATAATTAATAAATATCTTATTATTTTGAGTAGTGCAACACAAACATTATCATTTATGTTGGAACTTAATCAGCATGCTAGACTTCAGCACGACGAAACCTATTGAGTTGCTCAGAGAATGTCCATATCCTAATACTCGAATATGGTAATTTAACTCCAGTCATCTGAATGTTCTACACAAGTTGCTGTCACCCAAGATACGGATATACGAGCACGTTAATCAGGATCTCCACCATGGCAAGTTAAAGTGACATAAATCTCATGCATACTTATTAAACTTCATTAGGATTCAGACTCAACCAAGTAACGAGATCTTGTTTCCTTTTAAATCATACAGAAGAACACATCTCACTAAGTGTTAGGTATTAATATAGAAATCCTACCTTAATTTGATGTTTTGATGTGTCAAAACTATATACCAAAGTCTAGGTCTTAGAGTTATTACCTCATGTAATCCTTGTATAGGATAATCGAGTTGTAATAGTCTAGGAAGAAGGAAGTCAACCAATATGTGGAACAGTTTTGAAAAGATGTCATTCAGATGAGATAACTGTCGTATCTAGAAGACGAAGACAAGCAGAGCAAGGTCACAAAACTGTGGACACAGTCTTCACATAGAAACTGTTGAGAGGAACTCGCAGTTTAAGACCTAGACAGTCATGCGTCAAGGAATGCGTGCATGACAAGATGTCGAACGAGTCGCACGAGAACTTCAAAGAAGTCGATGATAAAAGATAGACAGATACTCAGTTGCCACTGGCCTACAAAGTTGTTCGACGTCTAACACAACAAGTACGAACTGCTTAGAAAAGTAGAACGTTGTAGCAGAAAAAGCCGAAAGACAAGCAAATTTTCAGAAGAGTATGGATTATGATTGGACATCCTTTCCAATGTCTCTACCGGCTATTTTCTGGTGTCTCACCTATAAATAGCAGGACCAACAGATACATAAAAACCTTTGCCTCTCTGCTCATCTGAATACCCTCACAGATTTGAATCTCCGACATATTTATTGTCTCTCAGTTGAAACTAAAGCTCAAGCATTAAAAGCCATTAAGCGAGTAGATGTTATCATTGTGGTTCATTTATTGAACACAAAGCATTCATTGTTAACAGAATCTCTGGAGATTCACCGTGTGAGTTTGAGTACACGAGGATTAAGTCAGCTGACTTAATTTACCATCTTGGTGTTCTAATTTTTAGAGTAAGAACATAGCAACCTGATCTTGCAAAGGAAGAACAGGTTATTATGGGCAACTACCAACCAGTCAACGTTCTGGGAAGAACACACTATCCAATCTACCGAAGAAGGAAAATGGAGGTTTGTCATCGGTCCAACTTCGAGCCGGTCCACAAAGAAGACGCAAAGCCTTCAACGGATTGAAGAAGGAGTGGAGTACAACTGCCTGGGCGAGTGATCCATTGTGTTGTGGACAGAGGTCTCTACAGCAACTGGCTATAGATCGTGAGGATTGTACCTTCATAACTTAGTGAATTACCGGATCTGATATCCGAAGAGTGGACGTAAGACTTGAGGCTCCGAACCATTATAAATATCCTGTGTCGTTTACAGTTTTATTTACTTTACGCACGTTTTCAACTATCTTGAAACCTTCAACACTTAGCGTGTAAGTGTTGAAGTGTATAAAATGTTGACTGAGTATAACTGTAAAACTGTTAACCTAATCTGCTGGGTAACCTAAACTGCGTTTCAAAAACTGTTAAGCAAAAATTGCATAATACAAACTAAACTGCTCATAGTTAGAGTGTATTTATTTGTTTTATTACTTCCATTACACATTACTCGTACTCTGATCTGGGACCAATACTATGGTCCTATCAATACGCAACCACACGTACCAACATATCAAATGGTCAAGACAAACCACTTTTTTCGACTATGTTGCAGCCTACATCGACACATTAATCCTCAACGCTATTTCGACTGTGATAACAACACTATATATCTCGCTAGGTTAAATGACCCATATGATATTCTGCGATCTCCTACACGTCTATGATCTCCCTATCGACGAGATAAGATGATTCTATTGTTCTCACCAGTATGTTTGTTAACAGATATTAGATAAATCAAATGTTTGCACAATGCAATAAATGGTTTAGTATACAAAGCCCAACAAGGTGAGCTTTCCATTCAACTATTCACTTTGCATGTTGAAAATTCACTAAGACATTCATCCTTCGAATGTCTGTCTTCTCTCTATTATGATTCAAACCTTCTTTACCATAGAAAATCCATGCTCTGAGCATGAGGAGAAGTGTCCAAAGGAGATAAAAAAATGTTTCACCGCCAACATACCAAAAATCATTGACGATAATGTGCATTGTGCGGTTTTTGTCATTCTCGAAGACGGAGAGAATAAGAAATTGTTCTACGTTACCCAACCTTGGAGGTACGCAAGTCCAAGGTTACAACAAGTCTCTTGACTTGTTGTTGCAGGGGAGGCACATCAACCAGACATTAGGTTGACAAGATCGAAGAAGATGGTGGATCGTATCTATTTAAATTTCAAGGCACCATTCTGACACAATCCGTGTTTTAACTTACCACTACCATAAATTGGTACTTGCAGCAGATGTCTCAGAAAATAGTGAGATGTTTGATTGGAATCCTTACAAAATGTCTCACAATAGTTATAAACGGCCAGAAATATTTAAATATCCCAAGGAACGCCTATAAATAGAGTGCAATCCACCTAGTGAAGGTTGCTAAAACCGAATCCAAAACTTCTACCGATTGCTATCTGACTACCTTCATTGAATTCTGCCCTTCTCGAAAGATACCAACTTCCAGATTCAAAAGCTTTCTGGAAGATTCTATTAGCTTTCTGTGTTCCTTCTGGAACACGAGGCTTAATCCATCTTGCAGAAGCTACTTTTTTTCTAATATTCCTAGAAAGAAAACATCTTGGCATTGTCACTTCTCTGGTGGCAGCTATCATGGGTGTATCCTAAAAACTGACATACTTGAGAGGAGCTCAAACTTTCACGTCCAGTTTGAGGGCTAGGTGGTGTGCTCACATTTCAAGCCTGTTTAAGCTCTTGATTGTGAAGGACTTGGCGAGTCAGCTAGCTAGTGGACTGGTGGACGCGGCGGCATTCATCAGCTAGCAACAGACTGTTGACCTCTTTGTAATTCTCACTTAGTGATTCCAAACTGCGAGTCTGAAGAAATGACGTAGGACAGTGTAGTCCGCAGCTCTATAATTTTTTGTGTATTTTCTTTAAGCTTCCGGCATTGGATTTAAAACGCAACGCATCAAGTGTTAGAATATTACTTACAATTTGACTAAGTAATATTTTGACCTGCTAAATAATCATGTTTCTGAACCCAAGCAGGAACAGAACAACCAGCTTGGAGGGGCCAACCACAGTAAATAATTTATCTTCTTCTGTGCAAACTAACTCTAATCTGGGGACCTATAATATCGGTATATTTAAAATCAAGGTTAAAATAAAGTTTAAGCAAAATATGAAGGAATTTTATTTCTTAGATTCACCAAGTCAAAAGTAGACATTAAATTCATTAATTGTAAAAAAACATAATATTTATAACAATTAAACAAAATATATTTTAACCATAACATAAAAAGTAAGTATGAGATAGCAAACAATTTTAATGTAACGTATTGTGAATATGAATTATTCTCAGTCTTTCGATAGATAAGCATCAGCAGTTCAAATAAAAAATATTTAATGATTAAAATAGAAATGTAATTCTCTTTAAACTTAATTGCTTAATACGTTATACTTAAAATGTTAAGCATAATTTATAAAGTATAAAATTTTGAGAAAAGAAATTTAATTTGGATGATTTATTTCTTAAGATGAATGATATAAACTAAATTTATTAATTTCAAATCCATCATCAATTAATCTAACTATATGTTAAAAGATAACAATCATGTAAATGTTTCTGTCAAAATTTATTATATTTTTTTAATAATTTTTCTACAAAAAATCACACCAATATGAATTTTATTTTTTATTTATTTAAAATTAATAACTAATGTTTATAATATATATATATATATTTTGAGAGAGAGTAGTGATCATATGTTAAAGCCTTCCCCCATGTTAAATAGGAAAAAATCACAATCCTTTATTTTGTTGATCCAATGACTATGATAATTCAGGATTTATTAGATAAATAAGGTAATCCGGATATCTTAGTAATTTAGCTTAATTTGAGTAACCGTCGTTATATTTTGTTAGACCTAAACATTCTCTTTCCTTATTTTCTCTCTCTATACAATAGAATTAAATAATTATATCTTTCTCTACACAAATCTATTTTTTACGAATCATATATCAAATTAAACGTATTTTTACGACAATTCATATGATATCCATATTGCATATGTTGAATTTAGAGGATTCGCACGAAAATCTTGATTTTATATTCAGCTGGTATATGTTCTTCATTATCTTTATGTTCACAATAAAAAAATGCATCAATTACGCATAAAATATGTTCCTAAATATCTGCATTTTCTTTTGCATCAAAATATTGCATTTTTTGCTTCGAACGTATGCATATTATGTTATATGAGTTGCACGAAATGAAATTCTTGAATATATATTTTTTCTCATTTTTGCCCTTGAATGCTAGATAGTAATACAAATAATGCACCGAAATTGTGAAGAATTTAAATTAATCATGTGCGTTGATTTTGATTTTTAATGGTCCAGATTTATTATTATTTAACAGCTGGGAAGGTTTTAACACATAATCACTAATAGGGAGTGGATCACATACTAAAAATTAGTTTGTGCTAAATATGAACGAATCTACACCATTCATCTAAAAAAATCAATGGTTGAGATTAAAACATTTTCCCAGATTTTATGCTTTTTTGCTTTATAAATTATGCTTAATCGAATTAAGCACGATTTATAAAGCAATTAAGCACGAACGGAAATTATGCTTAATTTTTTAATGTTTATGCTTTAATCTCAACAATTGATGCTATCAATCCAATGGCTGAGATTCATTCTTATTTAGCACAAACTTTAATTTTAGCACTTGAGTGGTTCTCATCACTAATATATATATATATATATATATATATATAGAGAGAGAGAGAGAGAGAGAGAGAGAGAGATTGGATCATATGATAATAAATAAGTATATTAAAAATAAGAATGAATCTTATCCATCTGATCTAATAAAATAAATGATTGAGATTACTTGATTTTTTATTTTAATGTATTTTTTATTTTCCATGAAGGGTATTTTAGTCCAAATCTTATAGTTTGTTAATTTTTATCTATTTTTACGTTAATGAATCTTTTGTTTCTTTACATCTCAATAAACGAATAATTCTTTTCTACTTGCAAAGTCTTTTATTCTTCCTAATGCTGGAAATTTACATCGACGACTGAGTCTTCCCAACGCTCAATTTCTCCATCGACGACTTCTTGCCGACTGAGTAACCACGATTAGCATCTTATTTTTTCAGGTAATTATTGTTTTTCTAAGTAAATTATTTCATTTCTTTTCTTTCTACATGCAAATTTTTTTCTTTTTCCGAACGCTGGCGTTCTCCATCGTTACACATTCTTCTCCAGTGATTCTTCTCCGTTAGGCTTTAGTTTTGCGTCGATTCTTCTCTGTTAGGCTTTAGTTTTGCGTTGATTCTTCTCCAGCGATTCTTCTCCACTTTTTACTGGAGTTGTTATTTTAGATTTTCTCCTGCTTTTGGTCGAGATTCATGGATGAAAAAGCACAAGGTTTGATACGATAACCTATTTTGCCATTTTTTTTTGTTCTATTTCCGTGTTGGTTTATGCTAAATTAGAATATGTGTTGCTTTATAAGTGTTACGTTATTGCTTTCTTGTTAATAATTTGTTGCTTAATATGTTAAAATTTGTTGCTATATATATATATAATAAGTCCTAGTTGTTCTTTATGTCAGGTGTTTATTGCTTGATATGTGCATTTTATTGACATTTAATGCTCAAGTTTATTGCTTGTCGTTGTTCTTATTTGTTTTAGTGGAAAATGCAGGATATACTACATGTCTAAAAGTATTGCTTACTAGTTATTTATATCTTGCTTAATATATCATAGATTATTGCTTTACCTATGAAGTTGTATTTTACTATACTTCAACTTTATATTGTTTGTACTTGTTTATTTGAATGTTTTTATATGATCCATTATTTTTTAAGTATATTTTATTGTTTGATATCGATTTTTTTTTTAAATATTATATTTGATTGGTTTTGTATCATTATCTAATATATGGATATATATATATATATATATATATATATTCATTAAAATTACTTTACATATATCCACAATCCAAGTTTTTTTTGTAATCAACTAATAGATTTGTCTTTTCTAAGATATTTGATTATTAAAAAAATTTTAAATACTAATTTTTACCTTATTTAGATGAATTATGAATCAGCTAACATATAAATAAATTTCGAAATTGAAAACTTGAATTATTATTTGTAATTATAATGATTTAGTTTTACCATTTTGTCATTATTAAAACTTCCTTAAATTTTGAGATATTAGATAATGTAGCTTTTGTAATATGTTTACTTTTAAAATTCACTTTAATTTTTTTTATTTTGCAGTTCCTAATATATCTTCACATTTTGGGATGGAAGTGCACGGAGTATAGTTAGAACCTATATGTGATGACGGGATCAAACCGTTTATAGGTCAAATATTTCGATCAGAAGAAGATGCTATTGTGTTTTACAAGAAATATGCAGAGGTGTGTGGTTTGATGTTCGCTTAACATCTGCGACTAAATCTAATGATAAACAAGTTAATATCTGGAGATACATGGTGTGTAGTAGGGAGGGAAAGAAATTTGTGACAACTGATTTGAGTGATTTTAATTCTAGCGAAAATATCAAAAGACATAGGTTGTCAAACAAGTGCTTATGTATGGCACGAATGGTGATAAGATATATCTGGGATGAAGGTTATGAAGTCAAGACATGGGTTAATCAACATACACATCCTTTGTTTGGAAAAACTTACAAGCAATTTCTAAAACTCAATAGAAAGGTTGATTCTATTCATCAGAAGTTTTTCTTGATTTGCCATCGTGCTAGTTTTTTTTGAATTGCCATCGCAGATAGGTTGCGAAGTTACGAAGGTAATGGAAATTTTATTCTTTTGAAGAAAGGTGTGTTTGAGCAATTTTATGGAAAGACTTTCCCGATGGATGCATCTGTCTTGCCGCCAAAGCACATAAAGGCAAAAGGTAGTGGTAGTACGATCAAGTCAAAGAAGGAAAAAAGTTCTTTTAGAAACAAAAAAACAGGGTCGCAGGTGCAGGAGATGCAAGCAGGTGGCGACACATAATGCAAGGAATTGCAATGTAATATTAGATGAACAAGCAAACATTTGATTTTCTTTTTCCCGGTTTTTTTCATTTGTACACATTCTAAGTAAAGATTTTTGATTTATTTTACTTGATATCATTTGTTTTATAGCTTATTCCTTAATAGTTTATTGCTTGCTATTTATTGGTTAAATGCTTGTTATAATTTGTAGATTCATTTTACATGTTTGAACATTTATAACCTCCAAATTGTTATGAACGAACATTATTATTAGTTTAGTCGTGGTAAATATTAATATAGATGATTAAATTTTTAAATTGAGTCTTGCTTGTTTTGCACTTTTATTTTGCTTTCTTTTAAATAATTGATGCTTGATACAATAATTTAAATTTATTGAACAAGTTTGTTTATTTAAAATTTACTCTCTTTGTAGCTTATTATACAATTTTATAGCTTTATAATGCGGATTTCGTTGCTTAATTAGTTTGGAATCATTCATATCTCATTATAACATGTTAACAATAAACAACATAAATAGTTTATTGATATCATTTGTTTTATAGCTTGGTCCTAAATAATTTATTGCTTGCTATGTATTAGTTAATTGCTTGTTATAATCAGTATATTCATTTTACACGTTTGAACATTTATAACCTCAAAACTGCTATGAACGAACATTATATATCACAACATCCCACAGAGAGAAACACATGAATCCAGTCGTTCATTGTTCTTAAACTGATCACAGATGAGGTGATATGAGGTTTTTGGCGGAAATTTCCTGATGGCTCAATGTTGACAAACGTGAGATAATTTCCAACATATAATATTTATGTTACCGCATGAGTAACGAGGTATATTATTAGTTTAGTTGTGGTAAATATTAATATACATGATTAAACTTTTTAATTAAGTGTTGCTTTTTTTGCACTTTTACTTTGCTTTCTATTAAATAATTTAATGCTTGATACAATCATTTAAAATATACTCTCTTCGATGTTTATTATTTACAATTGTATAGCTTTATATTACAAATTTCATTGCTTAATTATTTTGGCTTCATTCATATCTCATTTTAAGATGTTATCACCAAATAGCATAAATCAAAACAAGTTCATAAAAAACATTTATTCATACCAACTATAAATATCATTCAAAAAACTTCAAAAAAATAATAACATTAAAATCCACATTAGAGAAAATAAAAAAGAACAATCAAAACGAATAATCATATGTCATTATAGCAGTATCAATATCTAAGTCCCCATTTCGCGATAAGAACTGGAAATGTTGAGCAACAACATCTTTGATTTTTTGAGCCTCCACATTGATATTACAAGGTAGAAATTTGCTTGCTATTTTAATCCGGATGTAGGATAGAGCCTTCTTGCATCTCTTTCTTAGTCCACTGTTCTATTTGTCTTGGCTTTCTCCCATATATGTTTCCATGTGACGCATGAGATAAATTCCACAATCAGTTACATTTTGACTGTAATAATTCGAATATATAATTAAAGCTTTGACATGATAATAATTCTTACTATCAAGCAATACATATATACTGAAAAGCAATGTTATTCAATGAATCAAGCAATATTAAATAAAACATATAATAATCTAGCTGTAACACTACTAAAATCTAGAAAAACATATATGTATATCTATATATACACTGATCAAGCTATAAAATACATATTGGTAAGAACAAAAAGTTTGAATGCAGATTATTAGGTTGTGACATACAAAAAAAATCGTACCTTCATTTCTTTCTCGTTCTTCCATTCTCCTCTTCGAACCCATAATTTCCAAACCTATTATGATATTCACAAAGCAATAACAAAAATAATAATAAAAAAACGAACTGACATATATATACACATACTTTAAAAAAATAAAGTAAATTCAAAAAAAAATGAAAAGAAAACCGACAGATATTTTAATGAAACAAATTCTAGTTACACTAATAAATAATTCTAAAAAATTAAATAAAGATTTTTAAAAATTAAAATCTACTATTCATGCCATATATATTTACATACTAAGCTATAAACTCTCAAATAATATTCAATGTGAAATATGCAGCACTAAGATTATGTTTATAAAAAATTAACGTGCCCAATCAATCAAAATAAACATACCAAGCTATTAATTCATATACATCAAGCTAAAAATTTAACAAAAATCATACTTTCGTTTTTTCATCGTTCTTCCATTCTCCTCTTTGAAGCCATAATTTCCAAACCTATTATAATATTCACAAAGCAATAGCAAAAATAAAAAAACCGAACTGATATTTATAAATATATACACAGACTTCAAGTAAAATAAAGTAAATAAAAAAAAACAAAAATCGGCGACTGCGCTTGTGCGGCGAAGAGAGAGACGACGGCGGACATAGTATCAGCGGCGGCGCACGGAGCGGTGGGGCGAAGAATCACGGGAGGAATACGAAAGGTGGTGCTGGAGTCATTCTTAATGGAGGTTCACAAATTTAAAATATTAAAGATTTTGTAGATATATATAAATCTTGAAAGATGTTGTATATATGGTAATTTACATCAATATCATTTTCCTAGATTTGAAAAACTAAATAATCTAGCATTTATATAAAAAACAATATATCTTCAGCCATTGATCTAATAAAAATGGATGGTAGGATATTATTCTTATTTTTAATCTAAGGGATTTTATTATGAGATCCAAACCCTATATATATATATAGGGTAGTGATTAGGTGAGAATAAGAGTTACTATGAGAAATAAGAATAGATCTCGCGCGTCCATCTCATCAAATCGACGAACAGGATTCATTCTCAGCAAATTGAAAAATGCGGCATTTTTGCCCCAATATCCTGCAGTTTTAGCCTGTAAAAATACTCAAATACAAACAGCAACCTGCATTTTAAGCCCGATTTACTTTATTTTTAGCCCGATTTACTTCATTTTTACATAAATACGAATTAAAAAAAATTAAACATCTTCTTCTTCAAAGCAGCAACATGAGCGTAGTCTCTATAAAACTCAATACAAACATCAACAGTTCTAAAAACTCTGTCATTAAAATGTTTCATCTCATCAACAAACTTTGGAATAAATGAACCTGTAAGATACAAAAATGCACAAAGTTAACACTAAAGATGCACAATATAATAGTAAAAAAGAACGTCGATCTGAATAAAACAAAATTTTTTAAATTATATTCATGCACAATTAACAAAGTCGAGACCGAACACGAATGCAAAATCCAGAAACAAAGAAAAAAAATCTGATCGACAGAAGAAATATAAATCGAATCGAACGAAGAAGGAAGAAGAAATCAAACCGCGCGAAGAAAGGAATAAAAAATCTGATGAGATACTATTTCAGATTTTAAAAAAAGCTAAAATTACAAAAATAACCTTAATTTTGCAAAACTGCAGGATAATCGAGGAAAACTGCACATGGAGTGAAATAGATCATGAGCGTTGAAATCACAAAATCAAAGGCTGAGATTTATTCTCATTTCTCATACTAAAAGCTATTCTCATATGATCACTACTATATATATATATATATATATATATATATATATAGAGGAGGGATCATGTAAAACAAAAATCCCCCTGTGAGAAAAAAGAATAAATCGTGTCCATCAGATCTAAAAAAATCAATGGTTGATATTGAATCAAGCAACAACTAAAACGCAATCAAGCAACAAAATAATCAAGCAACAACTAAAGCACAATCAAGCAATATTGCAATCAAGCAACAACCTGAATACCATCAAGCAATGTCGTAAATGCAATCAAGCATCTTTCTCACTTTCTCACGTTAAGAGTTTTCTCACCGGATCCGCTGCCTATATATATATATATATATATATATATATATATATATATAGAGAGAGAGAGAGAGAGAGAGAGGTTAGATCATATGAGAATAGATGTTAATGTAAGAAATGAGAATAAATCTAAGCCTTTGATTTCACAAGATCTGCGGTCATGCTTTAATAATTTCCGTCTTCATTTTATCCTCCGCGAACTTCATTATTACATATTTAAGGGTATCATTGTCATTTAGTCTGATGGTATCTCTCTCAAATAATTTTCATTTTCATTTTATCCTCTACGAACTTCATTATTACATATTTGGATCTATAATTTCCTTTCTTTTCGATTTTTCATAAGATTTCGATTGCCTTGTTGAGTCATCCAATACTCTAAAATTAAATTAAATTTTATTATTATTTAATTGAATTTTATAATTTAATAAATTTTTAAATATATAAAATGAACTTAACATATTCTTTTGAAAAATTGATTTTATTTTTATTTAATTAATATTTTCCCATTTAATGAAGTATAGAGGAGATAAAATGAAGAGAACTGTTTCTAAAAATTTGATCTTTTTCTTTTAATGATGTATATAGGAGATAAAATGAAGAGAACTGAAATACTTTTTCCGAAAAATTGATTTTATTTTTATTTTATTTAATTTTTTCCATTTAATGAAGTATAAAGGAGATAAAATGAAGAGAACTGTTTCTAAAAATTTGATTTTTTTTATTTAATGATGTATATAGGAGATAAAATGAAGAGAATTGAAATCATTTTTTCCGAAAAATTGATTTTATTTTTATTTAATTTATTTTATAATGAACAATAATTGAGATAAAATGAAGAAT
>JAPKLW010004549.1:0-26394 GCA_026898455.1 Plectranthus barbatus
GTGTTCGATAATTTTTACTTGATAAAAAAATACTGCATCAAGTTTTGTGGCGCCGTTGCCGGGGATGATGAAGACCAAGGATGAAGTAAAGCTCTAGCTACCAGAACTCATCCTTCATGTGCAGAACAACAAAGGTGTCACTGTGAAGAGGATTTGTTCTGACAATGGAACTGAGTTCTGCAATGGTCCTCTTATGGATTTCTGTGCGGATGCTGGGATTTCTCACGAGAAGTCAGCTCCAAGAACTCCACAACAAATTGGTCTTGCAGAGCAAAGGAACAAAACACTCAAAGAGGCAGTGAGGACCAATCTTGCAGAAGCAAGCAAAAAGGAGGTTATTGGGGAGAAGCCTTGATGACTGCGTGCTATACTCAGAACAGAAGTGCCATCAACAGTCAACATCAAAAAAACCCCATACGAGGCCTACAATGGTCGTAAGCCTTGTATATGTCATGTACGTGCTTTTGGTTCTCCATGTTACATACATAATAACGGAAAGTCTAAGTTAAACATCTTTAGTCCCAAGGCGGATGAAGGTGTGTTCCTTGGTTATGAACATCCTTCATACAAAGGATATAGGGTACTTAAAAAGACTACGGGACTTGTGGAAGTAACATGCTCTGTTGTTTTTTATGAGTCTATCTTAGTGCGCAGGACTTTGAAAGACCTGAAGCTTGGTGATCACGAGATCAAGGATGCTTGTGAGAAACTGAGTTTTGAAAAGAAAGATCCTAATACAATTTCTCAGGCTAGATCTATGAATGATCAATCAAAATACTCCAGAGGACATGGACGGTGACGCAAAAGTCCTTTCTGAGGCCATAGATTCACTATCCTTAAATACAGGTACTGATGAAGGGGGAACTTTAGGCGTTGGTGGCCAAGCTGAAACTGACTTGACGGGCCATACTGACTTTTCTGAAGAAGAAGAAGGTGCTCATCCTAAAGATATCCAACCCGAAGTGAATCAAGAAGACCAAAAGCTACAAATCATAGAAGTCATCACTGGAGAAGAAGGTCCAAATTAAGTAGCTAAAGACCAAGTCCCAGAAGATCTAGCTATGGTGGAATAAACCTTAACTCAAGTTCAAGTAACGAAAACAGATGGTACTGACTATCCTGGAGCTTTTGTTCAACCTCTTGAAGTAACTCAACTCTAGAGACCTAAGTGGTTAAGACACCATCCAAATGAGGTCGTGCTTGACAACATTGCCAATACAGTACGCTTACTTGCTTTATCTCTCAAAATCCAGAGCCTACGAAGATAGGAGATGCTCTGAAGTCCACTGATTGGATCAATGCCATACCAGAGGAGCTTGGTGGATCAACCAAGCCATCAATCTTAATTAGCATGAAGTGGGTCTCAAGAATAAGAGAGATGAAACCGGAAACATTGTAAGGAATAAAGTGAGGAATGAAGTATGGTACTTGGTGGATCAACCAAGCCATCAATCTGTACTTGGCACGAAGTGGGTATTCAAGAAAAAGAGAGATGAAACCAGAAACATTGTTAGGAATAAAGCGAGGCTTGTAGCAAAGGGGTATGCTCAGTGTGAAGGGATCGATTCCAATGAAACCTTTGCTCCAATAGCCAGACTTGAAGCCATCAAATTATTCCTTGCATATGCCACGCACTATAACTTCACAGTTTTTTAGATGGATGTGAAGAGTGCATTTATGAATAGGGAGCTCAAAGAAGAAGTATATGTTGAACAGCCCCTAGTCTTTGAAGAAGGAAACCAAGTATACAAATTGAGAAAGGCTCTCTATGGGTTGAAGCAAGAAACCCAAGCATGGTATGAGACTCTCTCTCAGTTTCTTCTCAAGAATGGTTTCCAGAAAAGAAAGATCGACACTACTCTATTCAGGATCAAAGATGGAGCACACATCCTTTTGGTTCAGATAAATGTCAATGACATCATCTTCGGATGCAAGAACTTGAAATTGTGTGAAAGGTTTGCCCAGCTTATGCAAAGCAACTTCCAGATGAGCATGATGAACAAGATTACCTATTTTTATAGGTCTTCAAGTCATCCAATCAGAAGGAGGAATCTTCATCAACCTAGAAGAAATATACCAAGGATTTGATCAACAAGTTTTGCCCGGAGAAGAACAAGCCCTTGATTATTCCTATGAGCCCTACTGCTCAGATTAATCTTGATGAACAAGGAGAAGCAGTGAATCCAATGAGTTACAGAGAAATCATGGATCTTTGTTATATCTAAGTGAAAGCAGGCCGAATTTTTCCTATTCAGTTGGAGTATGCACGAGGTTTCAAACCAATCCCAAGATATCGTACATGGAGGCAAGATATCGTACATGGAGGCTGCTGATCACTGTGAAATTTATAGATTAATTATAATATAGTGAGCAAATAAATTTATAGTAACCCGAAGGTTGTCGAACCCACGGGGATAGTGCAACGAAAATATTTCATATACTGAACGTAGTTTATTAACTCGTTGTTTGAGAAATCCAAAATTGATAGAGGGTTTTGTTTTCAATTAGAAAATATCTTTTGAAATAAAATCTAATAAATAAAAAAACACAGATCCTAGGAAATTCAACAAATCCAATTAACATGCATAACCAATCAATCCAAACACAAATAATTATTATGGTGGAAAATCAGATAAATTGGAATTAATTCCTTGGTTGGGCAATTAAAACCTAGAATACTAGAAAGTGAATTTTAGCTTTTGAGTCTCAATAACACAAACTAGTCAATCTCAATAAACATACAGATTAAATCCTACAATTGAATCTTCTTTTTAAGACAGAAAACAAGTGTATCAAATTCTGTTTTCCTATTGTTAATTATCTCTTCTCGGTCTCCAATTAACAACTAACAATCTAATCCAATTTTCATCTCTCGATCCATCAATTGAAAATATATTTTAAAAATCAAAACCATAGAATTTGAACCAATTAATTAGGGTTGGATTTAATTGAATTACAACATTCCAAAAGGATGGAGAAAAACCCTAGAACCTGTTAGGGTTTTTAGCCAGACATGCTAAAAACACAAATTGAAATAATCATATAAAATTGCATTGAACTTGGAACATAAAGAAACTGAAACTTAAAGTCTAGACAATCTTCGAGTTCAAAAGCAATAAAGTAAAGTAAAGAAAACTAGAAAATAAATAATAAAAAACTAAAAACTTAACAACAATTTCGAACTCTAATAGTCCTATTTATAGAGGAAAAATTAAGTCTCCACAAGGTATTGGATTTGGGAAGGAAATATCTCCGATTTGGGCGAAATTTGCCTTTTCGTCTTCGATGTTGATCAATAGCATGGGTGTCGATCGACACAGCTGCAAGTCGACATCCACATCACGACTTCTTTCTTGATCGAGCTTCGTCCTTTGTGTCGGTCGACACCCAGGGTGTCGATCGACACGAATGTCAATCTTAAACCCTTGTGTCGCCCGAAACTTTCTCCATCTTTTGACTTTATTTGATCCTCTGTGTTGATCGACATACGGGCTATCGATCAGTAAAGAAGCATTTTGGGCAGATTTTTCATCTTTTGATCAACCTCTTATCATTTCACCATATTTGGACCCAAATACCTACAAAACTTAGCATAACAAGCGTAATATCCTCTATAAACGATTCATGCTCAATTATTAACTTGAAATGAATACAAATGCATGAAACAACAAATAAAACAACATGATAAGTGAGATAAAATACGTGCTTATCAGTTGCTAGAAGGATTGTGATGAAATACCTTAAAGGAACAAAATCCTTAGGTATTTGGTACCCCAAAGTGGAACTTGACAGTTCCTCGGGCACAAGCTCATTAGTTGGTTTAGCAAGAAGCAAAATTCTATCGCTACATCAACCACCGAAGCTCAGTATGTGGTTGAGGCTGGTTGTTGTGCCCAAGTGCTATGGATCAAGCAACGATTGCTTGATTATGAGGTCGAGACTGGGTGTGTTCCTATCTATTGTGATAATAACAGTGCTATGTGTATCACGAAGAACCCGGTATACCATTCAAGAACCAAATACATCGACATCAGACATCACTTCATCAGAGATGTTGGTCCCGAAATCAGAGTGCAAAACTGTGCAGCGGAAGGTATAAGATATGAAGCAGAAGTAAGTATGACAGTTGCACTGGTTAAACTAAAACAGAGTATAGTCAGTTTTGTGTGTTTGGAAGACTTAAGCTTAGTCATGTCCTGATTAAGTCAGTTTAACAGTATATACTCTTCAATACTTAGAAGTATTGAAGGTTTCAAAGCCAGTTTGTGAAACAGAAAAATAGAGCAGTAAGTAAAGAAAGCTGTAAAAGAGCACACATGACTTATAGTTGTTCGGATCTCAATATCCTACATCCACTCTACAGATCCAAGGTCTGGATAATTCACTAAGTTAATACAAGATTTCCTGCGATCTATACACAGTCCGTTGGCACCTCCACCCTCCGGTTAGCTGTGGCACTCTCCTAAGAACTCCTTGCAGACTCAAGGTTGAAGTGGGGACGCACCCCGCAGTCTTTTTCCCGGTGGTTGGATGTTCACTTGTTCTTTCCAAAACTCAGGTGGTTGGCATACGCCCGTGAGAATCAGAATCCCAGACTAGGAAATTGACTGCTATGAATATATCTCAGAAAGCTATATTTACTAAGAAGAGCATCAACTTAAAGCTTCAGCCTCGTGGTAGGAAAAGTTAGCACGGTGGGTAACTTGAGTCGGAGACTCAAGTCTCGTGTTAGAAAATATGGAAACTCAAAGAGTTTGGCAGAGAGATGGCCTGAAAGATTGCCCTTTGTCTTCTTAAGACTATAAGATTTTGAATTATATTCTGGTAACCTGTTAAGGTTGGGAGGGTTGGCCTTTATATAGAGGAAGACCTATGGAAATTTGAATTTCTATCTGTTAGACTCATAAATCCAGACGTTAGACTCATGGATTATATTGTCAAAATCGTAGCCCATGCCTTAGGTCTCCTTTCTGCTCTATAGCGTCAGTGTACGCTACACTAACTTTATGTCAGACTTCTTTTCAACCCAAGGAATCCCAGTTTAGATAACCTCGTACTGACTTGGGCATGTATTAATGCCTGAGTCTGACTGAGCTTCGATATCTTTCGAAATGCTCATTCTTTAAAGGTAGAGGCTCTGATACTGACTATTAAAAGTCCGTACAACTTTGCCCTCATACTGACTTCCCAGGGTCAGTATGGTAAACCCTCACACTGACTAACCGTAGTTAGTATGGAAAATGCCATCATACTGATTACTCCTTATCAGTATGGAAATCCCTTGAACTGACTTCTCCTTAGTCAGTTCGGGAAAGCCCTCATACTAACTTCTCCTTGTCAGTATGGAGGGACCTTAAACTGAGTGCTCCAACACAGTTTTAGGTCAAGGCTAGGTGTGATGATAGTCAGTTCTTGAGCATTCTCCTTTGCTCGGTCTTCAGCCTAATTTCTATTACAACTCATTTCGATCCTATACAAGGATTACAGTTTAGAACTCTAGAAACTGGAAAAACTGACTAAGATGGCTTACAATTTTTGACCCACCAAAACATCAAAAATTAAGGAAGAAATTCTCTAAAAAAGAATCCTAACAAGAGATCATGTCCAGAAGAAGGATGTACTCGTAGAGTACATTCGTACTAAAGATCAACTAGCGGACATCTTCAGCAAACTACTCCCTGAAACAAGATTCAAGGAGTTGTGCATAAAGCTTGATTTGCTGGAATTCGATGAGATTTCAATCAAAGAGGAGTAGATGCGGAATAAAACTAAGTCATGGTTCTTAGTTTTCTAGTTCTCTTACTCTCTCAATTTCTAAGTATAGTGGAGGAGATACTGACTAAAACTGAGTCTCAACTCTCAATTTTTTCCTAAAAGTTAATTCTTTTGATTATTTCAAGTGGTATCACCAACACGTTTCAAATTGGTATGAATATCGAAGAAAACATTGATTTAAGATGACGGATGCGGATTAAAACTGAGTTCAAACTCTCAATTTTCAAATTTGACGTATTTCTCAGTATAGAGGTTCCATACTTAGCCTAATTCTCGAAATTATTCTAAGCGATGTCCACACAAGATAATGAAACTTACTTCTTCAACTAAGTTTCAGTATGGAGGACACGTACTCAGTATGGCCTTCTGAAACTTAGCCAAATTTCTTGAAAATCTTGGTGAACCATACTGACTTGCCAAGGAAAACCAAGTTTTGGTCCCAACATTTAGAATATTTTGAATGAAGGTTGTGGAATTAAACTGAGTTCCAACTATCAGTTTAGAAACTGACTCTTAGTCAGTATGCATCTAAAGGCGAGTTTTCAGATTTTAAATGGATTGCTTATCTCATACGTTGTATTTAATGTGCAACAAGTGGCGATGAATCAACGGATGCCACGTGGACAACCCCGCTCCCACGTCAAATCAGTCAAAATTAGCTCAATCGACGTGTTCTCCCAATCATAGATCATAAAGTTGTTGACTTATTGAGAATTGTCCGATCAATATCATTTTACCCTATAAATAGCAAAGTGAAAATGACGGTTAAAACTTTATTACAATGTCATTTCATCCTCTCTCAAATCTTATAACCTTCATATCTCCAGAAATTCTCTCAAACATTCAAGAAGATTGACAATCATTCTCTATCATTTATTGTCAATCATTGCTACCAACCATGACACCAAAGGAATCTACTAAAACTCTACAAAAAGCGGCCAGAGATACTTCCACTTCAAGTCGAGAAGAAGAGCCACATGTCGTATACATTGATCGTCCTTACTCTCAGGTCTTGAAGTTATTTCAATCTGATCCTAAGAAATTATCACCGAAGCATAGGAGAGCGGCTCAGGTGACAAAAGAAAAGGTTTTGAATGTGGCCGATGTGAAGGAGGCTACCCAGATGGTTGCCTAGCAAAGAAACTGACTGGAGAGCTGATAGTTTATTATCTGAGGGCTAGACCGAAGAGGTTTCATCCGTTCATGGTTATCAAATTTTATGCAAATATTGTAGTGGAAAAAGACAAGAATTTCTTCACTACTGAGGTGACTGTAACTGAAATCGTGGTAACACCTTTGTTACTCAAATAGGTGTACAAGCTGAGGAATTGACGCACCAAAGTCCACCTTTATCAATAGGGGTGGATAATTAGAAAGCCCAAGGGATCATGGAGGGATACTGGACTAAGTGGAAGCTTGATGAGATCACCACTCCATGGAAAATGAATCATAAAACCAACGAGCTCGATCCATTTTATAAATTCCTCGCTGATATTGCCATCTGAATACTGCAGTGCTTTATGGGCTCATTTTCTTAGATGATCCGGAAGAAGTATTCACTTCTAATAGCCATCGATGACGAAATTCATGTGGACTGGGTCGAGTTCCTCTTTGAACGGTTATTAGACTATGTGGGCAGGAAGTCAACGATTGAGAAGACAGGGCAATTCTCCACCAGTGTTAGCTTCGACCTAAAAGTCAGTTACCTTCTGGAGAAATTGTTGCCAACAGTGGATGATGGAGAGCTTCTGATTCGCACTTACTTCATCCCCACAAAGTTAGTGGTGGGCGAGCTAAGTGAGAATGATGAGGACGGTGATGGTGGTGTTGGAGGAGACACCAGTGGTACTGACAAGCCTGAAGAGAATGCGGCTCAGAAGGAGGAAAGCCTGCAGAAAGTCATGGAAGACCTCCCCCAATTAACTAGGCTTGGGGAGGATCCGACCAAAGAGAAGCCGAAGAAGAAAATACTCAGGAAGCAATTTGAGGAGGAGCCAGCTCAGACTGATCAGGGTCTACTCCATTCGGGGGACGAATCACCATTGATATTTCATTTCCCAAGAAGCCCCGAACTGAGGTAGCATGCCCCCTCGTAAGGAAGAAGAGAAATCAGGAGGAGGTTGCAGGCAAGGGAAAGGAGAAGGTGGGAGAATCATCCACCAAATGCAAAATCATTTTCCAAGATCCAGAGGTGGAGATTCCCCAGGATATCAATATCCCCGTCATCTCTGACACTGATGAACAGAGGACATTTGAGGATCTTTGCAGAGAAGCTCAAGGTGCTGACCAAGACCCTGAATGTCAGCGACCTCTGCCTGAGCAACCTGCAGTAGAGGTTATAGTGGAGAAGGAGATTTAAGAAGAGCGGGCGACCAACCCAGAACAACCGGCGGAAAGAGGTGAAGAGAATGAAGCAGAGAAGGTTTCTGCTAGCTTTGAAGAGGTGGATGAAGAAATTGAGATGGAACAACCTCATCATCAAACTGAAACTCAGCATGTACCCAAGAAAGATGTGGTGGTACATGCTGAGGAAATTATACTTGAAATTGCTCATGAAGCTGCCGAACAAGACATGGAGGGCTAGGAGATACAAGGAGGAGATAAGCGAGCGACCACCCCGGCAAAACTGGCGGACCAGGACCTGTTAGGAACTAAGTTTTCGTTCCTTCCTTAATCTGATATTTTGATATGTCAAAACTCACTTTAGCACTAAGTTTTTAGAATTCTAAAATGTAATTCATGTATAGGATTATTCGTGTTGTAATAGAGCTTAGGTGCTAAAGACCGATCAAAGAATTTGCTCGAGAGGTGAAGAAGTGTTCATGCATAGAACTTAGTTTTACTAAGTATGGTCAAAGGCTATACTAAGTTTGGGTACTCAGTATAGAGTTTACAATACTAACTTATGAGAAGTCAGTATGAGGGTTGTCTATACTGACTATGGAATGTCACTATGGAGGCCTTACTTCTTAAACACATGGAACACAAGGAGAACCAAGCTTACTCAGACTTAAAGGCATATGATTGCTAAGTAAAAGTCAGTACGGGGATGTCCTTATTTGGATTCCTCGGACTGAAGCTGAGTCTGACAAGAGCAGGTAAAAAGTACATGAAGTACAATCTTTTTCATAGCAGAGCAGACAAAACATGGGCTATGATTGGATCGTCCAATCGTATCTCTAATGACTAGAATTTCGTGTCTAACGGGCAGAATTTCAAATGTCCGAGGAATCTCCTATAAATAGTCGAACAGTTTGAATGAAAACTATTGGGATTGTATACTGAAAGCATATATGATTAAGTGTTTTGTACACTGGTCTTCATATATATGTTGCTACAACGATGCTCGTTGTCTGATGAAACAAACATACAACGAACCATAATATCCTATTATCTCACCTATAGGATGACCATATAGTGTGTAGGAGATCACAGAGGATCATAAGAATCGTTTGACCTAGAAAATATAAACAGTATCACAGCTGAGACAGTCCCTGGATAGGCTGTCGGTCTAAGCTGCGACACATCGGTTCATAAGTGGGCTTATCCTAGCTACTTGATGTGTCGGTACATGGTTATGTATTGAGGGGATCAATAGTGGGATGTGCCATTCTCATTGACATATGAATGAGCCAGATCCCGAACATACTTCCTATGATCTTAAACCTAACTGAAGGATAAGGGGCACACACAGATTGACCACACTTTGATTTACCATGGTGGCGAGTCTTACATGTACTCTTATACCCATATTTCGGGTGTTGGCAATTTGTGTGTGGCCTTCTTAGGCTGTACGTTTAGGTAAGCATATCCATTTCAGGATGGTGACATTCCCTGACGAGCTCACATGGTTCATTATGCTAAACCCTGCAGGTTGAATTATTTAATTCAGGCATAAGTGAAAAGGAGTGAGTGGTATTACTCAGGAAATAAGAGATTAATTAATTTTGGCTCATTGTCATAAGCCAAATTAATTAATGAATGTCTAAAACCTTAAATATGTGGATCATGTTGGTTTAATGCAACCCGTTCCTAATAACGTGGTAATAAAGGGGCGAGTTAGCATTGTTACCTTGGTGAAGGTTAAAATTATATTTTAGTAATTAATTATGTTCTCGGTTGAACAAGAAAGAATTAATTAATAAAGTGGGCCCACTTTATTATTTGCATTTGATCCCTGGTCTGGCCCACAAACAACTCAAGCCCATTAGGGTTAGGGTTTCTCAAAACCCTTACACTATATAAAGGTTTTCTCTCTCAGATCAGATGTTGTAGCCCACAGTATACAGTTTGATATTCAAAATCAGAATATTGAGATATAGAGAGAGAGAGAGAATCGACGATTAGGAAGGGGATTTTTCTGATCAAATCCTCCGGCTTCCTCATTCAATTTTGTAGATAATCCTCACCAGATTTCCAAGGAGCAAGGGAACAGATCATAAGATCAGATCTGTAGGAACAACTTCCAACGTCATTGTTCAGATTCAGATCCAGATTTACTATATCGTTATTGGCTCCGATCTAGATCTGTAGATCAAACGGTGAAGATCAGGTATACCTAAATTCCATCCTCTGCAATTAATTTTTTTGGAGCATGAATAGGTTCGCATGGTTTATTTAATTGAAATTTATTCCTGGCATCCTAAGAACGATCCTTCGCAAGAATTCAATAATGGCAATTCATGTTGTCCATCTTACACTCAAACCCTACAATTGGTATCAGAGCGAGGTTCATATTCTTAGGCTCTATCTTGGATAAATTGAAATTAAATAAATATGTATGTTCATGAATGGATTTAAATTGTCATGGATGTTTTTGTTCTCATGGCCTTCTCGTTTATGGATCTGTTTTTTACCACGAGAAAATCCGTGGTTAGATTTAATAGGAAAAATATGTAATAGATTTAGATCTATTTTTGTATTTTCTTTATTCTTTCAAATCTGTAAAATTGGATCCGGAAGAGAACGAGAATTGGAGGATGAAGAACAGACATGGAGGAACAATGCCTAGGGTTCAGTCCCTTCACCACTCAGATCTCACCGGCGGCTGCGCCGCCACCGGCAGCGACGGCTAGGCGGCAACACGGCAATTGGTGGTGGTTGTAAGGGTTCTTCCCTACGGCTGGGTCGCGCATTAGGTATCATTGTTGCTGCTGCACGTGTTTCCGGCGAGCATGCTGGTCCAGGCGACGCGCGCAGGAGAGGCAGCACCGGCGAGGGGCAGCGGCGGCGATGGGTGGCAGCGGCGGGCAGGATCTCTGCCTGCGGCTGGGCCGCACCCGATATGTGAGGTTGCTGTTGCTCACATTGGAGCCTCCCAGATCTAGCAGCCGCACGTAGACGACCGGCCGTGGTCGCGGGTGAGAGGCAGGGCCGCGCGCATCTGCGCGTGGCGGTAGACGCTGCTCTATGCGCGGGCGTGCGTCCGTGGTGGTTGCAGTGCCTACGTGCTACCGTGCGCGATGGGCAAGGCTGCTGCATCGGGTGGACCTCCAGTCACCGAAAATGGTGACTCTACGGCTCGGCGAGCCGGCTGGCGATGAAGGCTGAGCAGGGGCGATGGCCGGCTGCGAGTTCCTACTGCAGGCGGGGGCCGAACATGGCAGCGGCGGCGGCGGTGGGCTGCAAGGAAGGTGGCGGCTGGTGTGGAAACTAGGGTTTCCAAGCCAAGGCCGGAAATCAGGCTTCTGAGCTCGGAGGCGGCCCGTGAGTTTGGAAATTAGGGTTTGGGTTCTATTTTGGGCCTGAAACCCTAATTGAAGCCCAATTGCTGTTGATGCAAGTCCAAATCAGATTTCAAGTCCAATGGAGGCCCAGTTTGAAGATCTGTACTGAAAATAAATATTGTAATAGATTAGATTTAATTATTTTTCAGTTGTAATTGCATCTGAGGGGCCCCGAGAAATTTTATTTGTTTATTTAATTATTTTTCATACTGATGTGATTTATTATGTGCGCACTAGTAAATAATAGTAAAGCGTATTTACTTGCTTTAATTATTTACTGTTTAAGCATGTTGCAAATTTTAAGTTATCAAGCATGCTTTATGTGATTTATTTTATGTTTTAAATTGTGTATATAAATTCCAGGATCATATTAATTTATGATGGAATTTTAGACGTGACACAGTTTATGGTACATAAAATAATATGTGCACATGGAACCTTTAGAATTAAAATACTAAGCTGGATTTTGGTTCTCCTCTAACTAAAATCATTAGACCTCCATAAATACGACCTCTCACTGGAAGTGAGGCATCTTGAAGCATAAGCGTCTACTCTAGTAGCTTGCGTTAGAGGTCCCTCACCAATTCTAGTGCGATGAGGTTTCTAAATAAAACATTTAGTTTGAGATGAGAAGTGGGAGCCTCTGAGCAAACGTCTACTCAAGTAGCTTGCATTGAGACAACTTTCACTGGTCTCAAAGATTAAACCAAATGAGATAACAAAGGAAGTGAGGGGCATGCGGCATGGGTCTAGTACGTATGCTAAATCGGTCTAAACGTCCGGAGTTAGGTTTGTGGTTATTTTGGCTTAGATGTTGCCTAGCGTATAACTCATGAATGATGTCCCTGCTCCGGATAGGTGAAAATGGTCTTGGGATCTCCAATATTAATTTCTTTTGCTTAAGATACCTGGCATGTTAAGACATTAAAAGACCTATTTTGGTCTGGTTGAGCATTTGCCGTAAACATCTACTTAAGTAGCTTGCGGTAAATTAGCTTGGGCAATTGGAGGAAGCAAATTTCATTATTTTATCTAAAGGTTCTATGCATATTTGTTTCAATTATTCGTAGTATGTGCGTACTTTAATTTCGCTTATATGTTTTCAGATATGTCTATGAACAATGTCATTATTATCCTCGCTCAAAATCCTCTCAATGGTCCGAATTTCCTTGAATGGAAACGTAATTTGGATTATATCCTTGTTGCGGAAGAACACAAGTTTGTCCTTACTGATCCTTGTCCGCCAGTCCCAGCTGTTGACGCTACTGCCGAGCGGCAACAGTCTTACGATAAGTGGATCAAGTCTAATAATGTAGTGAAATGCTACATGATGACCACAATGAGTAAGGTACTGCAGCTGCAATATCAGCATTATGATAAGGCCTGTGAGATTATGGATAATCTAACAGCGACTTATGGGGAGATGGAAAGAACTGTCATATTCAATCTCATGAGGGAGATTGTGAGTAAGAAAATGTCTGAAGGCAGTTCAGTGAGAGAGCACGTGGTTGCCATGACTCACCTCATGGATGAACTAACGTTGCATGGTGGTGGTATTGACGCGGAAGCCCAAGTCGATATCATACTAAACTCTCTTCCCAAGTCCTTTGAAAACTTCAGGTTGAATGTTGTGATGAACAAGAAGGAGTATACTCTTAATGAGTTACCCAGTGACTTGATGGCAGCACAGTCCCTGATGGAACCCGAAAAAGCAGTTTTGGTTTCTTCCGGTAGCCGGTCTACTGCTCCTAAACGAGCAAAACCTAAGAGAACGGCTAGGAATAAGAACAAGAAAATTGTTGGTGGGAACAATGAAGTTTATGCTCCAAAGAAAAAGGGTGGGAAAGTTAAAGGAAAGGGCAAGTGTTACCGTTGTGGCAAGCTAGGACACTGGAAAGCAAATTGTCCATATGTTAACACCAATGGACGAGGTACGTCATCATTTACTTGGTTAGTATCAGTTTTCTACTCCTTGTGAGTAGTGGTTACTGTGAGTACTAATCATGTTTTGGCTGCGCTATGAAGAGAATCAAGCTGATGATAATGCTTGAGGATGACGGGACTACCAACTCTAAGGAAGATGCTCGAGATTGTTCTCAAGCTGTTGGAGTTATTTGCATTAAGTTTATGTTAAAACTATGTTTCTGAAGAGATGTTGTTTTGTTTTGAGAAACAATATTTTTCATCTATTGTTATGGATTATCAGTTATTCGATAGAGTTTTTCTATCATGATGAATAATAGTGTTTTCTATTATGGATGTTTATCTCTTCATTACTTGATTACATAAACTATCAGTGCTCTAAGGTATAATTTTAAAGAATCTCTATAGAGATAGGTTACATCAGTCTAAATAGTTTTAAGTAATTCATGAAATTATGGATTCAATCCAGGTATTCCTAAGAATGTTACTTTTGACAACTACTTAGAGGTATAAGATGGTAACCAGGCCTTTTAATAGGCGATTGTATCTCTATAGGTTATTTCGTGTTTGCTCAGGTTTGCTGATTTGAGTCTACTCTCGCAGTTGCCCTAACAGGGATTGATACTATAATCATTTTAAGATTTGGATATGTTTATCTAGTTCACTACAAGTCTTAGTCTCTTGCTTTAATCAAGAGCGTTCAATACTAAGGTAGAGAATAAGTTAAACAAGACCGTAGAAATATTATGGTTCAATCGTAATGGTGTATCTTAAGTGATGGGTTTTTTCAGTATCTGGCAGAGCAAAGGGGTTGCATACCAGTTAACTACACGTATTATTCCTCTATTGTGATAGTGTAGATAAAACGAAGATTTTTTAAAAGTTTATAAGTAATGCCAGCTTTGCCAAATTTTTCATTTTGGGAACAACGCTTAAAGCAGTTGTATGTTTGCTTAATCTAGTGTCTTCTAAATTAGTTCGAAATACCCTAGCAGACCTTGACTCTGTCAAAAGGGCAATGATGTGTAATTCGGCTGTTAAGCTGGTAGAGGAAACTGATTGGTTGGAAGAAAGGTTTAAGCTAGTACTGCTTTGTGGGCTATTCCAGGTAAACGAAAAAGATGGTTGCTTTGTGTATCCTAGATACAAGCAAGTTGTATAGGATGAAACCATGAATCCAAATGTGAGATTGTTCTCTAACATTTTAGAGAAGACAATTCAAATCCATCAGGAAATACCCCGTGGCATATTGAGCATACCTTGGAAGGTATGGTACCAATTGCACGGTCACCTATGTAAGGTGGTAAACCACAAATTAATGCACCATTAACTGACAACGTAAAAGGAGCATCGTTGCAGTGGGAGGTTACCTTAACAGGCTTAATGGTACTAGTTCGTGGAAACAGTCTCTGGACTTGTTCCCAGCTTAACGAAAAACATCGAATTTCTCCCTTAAAGTGCAACGAAGTTGTTAAGACAAACGATGTGGTTTAATGACGCCAAGTCATGAATTCAGAAATGAATCAGTAAAGGTTATGGTTGTGTATCAGGATCAGTGATTGCCAAATAACTTTCCAGCTATAGGCAACTGATTGATATACAAGAAAAATGCTCGAATGGTGACCTAGTATATTCGTGTGTCTAGGTTAGTGAGTAAGGTATGTTTCACAACAAGACTTTCTCACTGGTTGCAACTATTAAACCCATTCGAATTCTTTAAACCATAACAACACATATGAATCTAAATATCTGGAAGAAAGATTATGTCATCCGTATTTTATAAACGGGGTACCTTGATAAAAGGTGACGACATCTGTATGCAACAACCAGATAAGTTATGTGCAGTAAAGTGAAAAACATCATGTCTGGAAGCCAAGGTAGTTCAAGTATGAACTTAAAGGAGCTTCAAGGTCATGAAACAGACATTTCGATATTTTCTATCGACAATGAGAGTTTCATGTACCAGTTATGTGTCAGCGGAAGCGTGGTTTTTCCTTGCACGTTTTGTAGATGGTATTTTCACATTCGGAAACGGAGTGGAGATATTGTCAGGCATAAAGAGATGGTTATCCGAACAGTTTTAGAAGTATGACTTATGAGGTTTTGGAACATCTTTTGAATTAAGGTCTTGTGTTGCCACAAGAAAAGGATGTTCAGGTATCTCAAGTCGCTTAAATTGATTATGTGGTGAGTCGTTCATAGCAAGAAATATTGTTGTCTTTCTATATTGTAAATGAACGAATTTAGATATATGTAATGTTATAAGCATATTAAACAGATATCAATTCAACTCAGGACAAGCACATTGGTTTACAAATGTGCCATGAGAGTTGAATGGCATCGAATATCCAGGAGGATCATAAGGAAAGGAAATTGACCTCTAACTATGTGTTGGCCTTGGAGGAGGAGCTATAGGAATCTAACACAGAAGTGTGTTGCAGATTCCGGTATGAAGGCTGAGTTTTTGACAGCTTCATTAGCTTCGCAAGAAGCAGTATAACTCCGATGTTATCCTCTAGAGGTGTGTGTTCTGAGTTAGCCTAATAAAATCACATGGAATTGTGATCATGTTGGTGCAATGTCAAACTCAAGGGAACCCAAGACTCACAAGGTGGTAAAACACATAGGATGTGTGGTATCACATCATACGAGAAATCGTGACAAGAGGTGACGTGAATGCAGTGGGAGTGATTGACATAAAGGTCTAGTGGATATGTTTACACAGTGCCTGTCTCAGAAGACTCATGAGCGTTATGCTTATAGTCTGAGTCTAAATGTAAGATCGATCACTAGTTGATCGTAAATGTGTAAATAGGCTAGGGCCAGTATAGACACACTTAATACTTTGGTAAAGCAATGGTATTATGCTTTAAGTATAAGTGGGAGATTGTTGGGATTGTATACTGAAAGCATATATGATTAAGTGTTTTGTACACTGGTCATCATATATGTGTTGCTACAACAATGCTCACTGTCTGATGAAACAAACATACAACGAACCATAATATCCTATTGTCTCGTTTATAGGAATGACCATATGGTGCGTATGAGATCACAGAGGATCATATGAATCGTATGATCTAGCGAGATATAAACAGTATCACAGTTGAAACAGTCCCTAGATAGGCTGTCGGTCTAAGCTGCGGCACATCGGGTCATAAGTGGGCTTATCCTAGCTACTTGATGTGTCTGTACATGGTTATGTATTGATGAGATCAACAGTGGGATGTGTCATTCTCATTGACATATGAAAGAGCCAGATCCCTAACATACTTCATATGATCTTGAACCAAACTGAAGGATAAGGGGCACACACAGAATGACCACACTTTGATTTACCATGGTGGCGAGTCTTACATGTACTCTTATACCCGTATTTTGGGTGTTGGCAATTTGTGTGTGCCCTGCTTAGGCTGGACGTTTAGGTAAGCATATCCGTTTCAGGATGGTGACATTCCCTGAGGAGCTCACAAGGTTCATTATGCTAAACCCTGCAGGTTGAATTATTTAATTCAGGCATAAGTGAAAAGGAGTGAGTGGCATTACTCAGGAAATAAGAGATTAATTAATTGTGGTTGATTGTCATAAGTCAAATTAATTAATTAATGTCTAAAACCTTAAATATGTGGATCGTGTTAGTTTAATGCAACCCGTTCCTAATAACGTTGTAATAAAGGGACGAGTCAGCATTATTACCGTGATGAAGGTTAAAACAATATTTTATTAATTAATTATGTTCTGGGTTGAACAAGGAATAATTAATTAATAAAGAGGGCCCACTTTATTATTTGCATTTGATCCCTGGTCTGGCCCACAAACTGCTCAAGCCCATTTGGGTTAGGGTTTCTCAAAACCGTAACACTATATAAAGGTTTTCTCTCTCAGATCAAATGTTGTAGCCCACAGTATACAGTTTGATATTCAAAATCAGAATGTTGAGATATATATAGAGAGAGAATTGGCGATTAGGAAGGGGATTTTTCTAATCAAATCCTCCGGCTTCCTGATTCAATTTGATAGATAATCCTCACCATATTTCCAAGGAGCAAGGGAACAGATCAGATCTATAGGAACAACTCCCAACGTCATTGTTTATATTCAGATCCAGACTTACTTTGTTGTTATTGGCTCCGATCTAGATCTCTAGATCAAACGGTGAAGATCAGGTATTCCTAAATTCCATCCTCTGCAATTAACTTTGTAAGAGCATGAATAGGTTCGCATGGTTTATTTAATTGAAATTTATTCATGGTATCCTAAGAACGATCCTTGGCAAGAATTCAATAATGGCAATTCATGTTGCCCATCGTAGACTCAAACGCTACAAAAACAACCAAGAATCTCTCTGAAAGCTAAGCCGACACTCTGCAAGTCTTTCTACTCCATAGCTCTATGTTTACTCTGTGATTCCATTCACGAGACTTGAGTTTCCAACTCAAGTTAAGCATTCGTATTACGTGGTTCAAAGCATGAGGCTAAGCTTAAAGCTTATGCTAGCATTTTGGTGAATATTACATTTCAAGTAATATTCATAGGAATCATTATTCTACTCTAGGATTCTGATTCTCACGGGCATCTGCTGACCATACTGAGTTCGGGGAAGAACATGCAAACATCCATCTACGAGGAAGAAGGCTGCGAGGTGCATCCTCACTTTGACCTGAAGACTGAGTCAACTTACAAGGAGTTTCCAGACAAGTGATGATAGCAGATGGAAGGACAGAGTGCCAACGGGCTATCCGTAGATCGCATGAAGGCTTGTTATCTCATACTTAGTGGATTCCATATTAATTTTGGAAGAGTGGAAGTAGAATATTAAGTCCGAACCACTGTAATATCCTATGTCATTTACTAGCTTTCTTTTAAGATTTAGCATACTTAGTTTCATAAACTTACTTTAAAACCTTCAATACTTGACTAAGTATTGAAGTGTATAACTTTGAAACTTACTTAAGAACTTCCTAAGAATAAAACTTACTTTCTTTAACCCGAAATTGAGTTTTAGTCAGTTTAAGAGAACAAGTGCACTACATACTAACTTCTACTGCAATACATTTTACTCTGATTTCGGGACCAATAAAAATTATTTAAAATTATAGGTGAAACAATAAATTCATAAATATATCGGGTAAATCAACTAACCACATATTGATTAAAATTTTAACTAACCTGATAAGAGTCAGGACTAGCTTATTAGACAGAACTAACTTTCATTGGTGCATTTATCCATCACATAATAAAACACCAATCTTTGCACTGGGAATTATTTCAGTTGGTGCTCTTCTCAATTTTCAGTCAATTTTAATAGTTCCTTTAGTGGGACTAAACTTCACAACTTTACCCAAATCACTTCTTATCAGTGAGTTTTTATGGTGCAAGACGAGAAACATAATCCATGATAGACTATCAACAGTGTGAACCACACAAATCCACATCTACTCAAATCTTTGTACTCATCGACCATCTATCAGAGAATGAGTGATTGTATTAATGGAAAGTGGGGTTTCTATTTGTGTGTGACTGAGAAGGGCATGATGTTTAGGTTGGGGCAGGTCGACGCCGTTGCTCAGCATCTGGACTACTGAAGACATGACTGGCCTGTCATCTGGATGTTCTTGAAAGCATACAAGGCCGACGTGGATCGATCGCAACATTTCTAATAAATAGCTTCTTCCTACACACGGATCGATTAGTTCTTCTAGCCTGTCTTCTCTGTGCAGCCGCCACGCCTGCATGCATGTATGTAAACATGAGTAGCTACAAACATAACAGAAAATGATTCAGTTTTCTCCAACAGGTAGATGATATTCATATACTGCTTACATGTCCTAGAAGGTCTTGGGGTGGGCGATCTCCATGCCCATGGGGAAACCCTCTGTTTCTCTCACCACTTACAATTTCAAGAACTATAACGCCAAAGCTGAACATATCTGATTTCACTGAGAACTGCCCGAACGCTAGATATTCGGGGGCTATGTATCCACTGCATCACAGACAAGATGTAAATTAATTGTTTGAAGAAATTACAAACTCACTCTTTAACTATCATGATATAATTGAACAGCAAATATGCATACTGTGTTCCCATTAATCGGCCTGTAATGTCTCCAATTTCATTGCCTCCAAAAGTTCTAGCAAGACCAAAGTCTGATATCTTCGGGTTCATTTCGGAATCTAATAATATATTGTCGTTCTTGAGGTCTCTGTGGATAACTCAGAGGCAGGAGTCTTCATGAAGATATTGTAGGCCACGAGCAATGCTTTTAATAATGCTGAAGCGCTTAGGCCAGTCTAGTGATGCTTTTATATTCGAATATGTCAAACAAGTCAACCATATTTACTATTGATTGATTCATTTATTTGCAAAGACATTATTTAGAGGCTGCTGCAGGTATGTAATTCATAAAAAGGGAGTCAGAGAAATAAAAAAATATTGATACTCGAAGAGGGGGAGCGTTACCAAACAGCATTAAGTCGAGACTCTTGTTGGTGAGGTACTCATATACCAGCATCCTTTCATCTCCTTCAGTGCTGAATCCTATCAGCTTCACCAGATTCTGATGCTGGAGTTTGGCGATAGATTTCACTTCATTCATGAAAGCTTCTACTCCTTGAAGGGAAGTTCTTGATCCACACTTTACAACAATTTCTACTCCATCTCCTAGCACGCCTTACAGCAAAAATGCATCGTATCGATCATCATTCCATTTTTTCTGGAACCTTTTTTCTTCCTTTTGAGATTACAACACAATCATTAATTTACCTTGTAAACAGTTCCATATCCTCCCTGTCCGAGCGTGTTGTTGCTAGAAAAGTTATCGGTAGCATTACGTATTATCTGTAAATCAAACCATGGTATCTCTAGATCGTTGGCACTCTCATCTGGATGGTTAGCAATGTTGTTGGGTTTCACCATGCCTGCAACATAATTTGGAGTCAAAAAGTGTTGAAGATGACACTAATACTAATAGTGGGACAAATGATAAAATTACATTGCATTGCAATATGAGATGTCAAACATGTTTCTTTCCTTCTCTTCTGTCGATACAGTAACAGGCCTAGGAATAGGCTCAGCAGCAATATCCCCGATGTCGAAGACAGACTCAGAGCAAGCCTTCTATGTTTCTTCCATGCTGACACTGGTTGAAATGCAAGACATGTATACATTTATGAAACAGAAAATTTTGATTTTGTATGAAAATCTCAGTATACCTAACTCGGAAGAAGCCATTCTAATGTAGATTTCTTGCCCCAGAGATATGGCTCTCATATTAACAAGGTCGCCAAACCAAAGCAAACATCCATTCCCACTGCTTATATTCAAGCGTGAATAGGCCGTGCAAGAGCAATTTCTCGAGCACTCAGCTTCGCACTCTTCAAGACTCGTAGTCTTGTTGTACCAAGAAAAATCAGTATCTGGCAATTTGATACCAGAATATTTCAAGAACGCATCTCTATCTTGGCAGTTAAACGCCTTGCTGCGTACACAGCCGTTGGCGTAATCTCCACCATTCCAGCCTTGTGGATCTTTGGGTTTGAATTTGATCAGACATCCATAGAAAGGAGTATTTTTAGGGTTACGGCTTCCCTACGAACCTCAGGCATTGTAGACATCACAGTTGTCTACCGGAAGAGTGAGATAACTGATCCATTCCTGCGTCCGATCAACCCAAATTCACCTGTGTCCCACCCCACTCTCACTCAGAGCGAACCTCGTGATCACCAACTCATTCAGCAGCTCGTAATGATAGTACACCGCGCTCTTGCTTATCACCACTTCATATCTGAAAATGGTGTTCTTCTTCAAGTTTGGAAGCCCGCTGAATCCCACCCCATTCCATGGCCCGGTTTTGTACTGAACAACTAGACCCTTTTTAATGTTGCTTTGTGGAAAACCAGCAGGGTCGAAGTGGTGTGTAAACTCTCCTGACGTGGGATCGCTGGAGCTCTTCCACGACCTGATGTAGACTTCTACACCGGTCACGAAGTTCTTACCGAGCTTCATCCCTGGTAAGAATGTGTCTGTCGGATAGTCGAAACTCTGCTGTAGGGAAATAATAATTTTTATTTCACTCAAGGAAAAATAGAATACAATACATGTATTTATACTAGACACAAAAAATCTATTCTAGTAAATCTATAAAGATATAAGATATATGTATATCTAATATACAAGGTAGGACATATTTCCCTAATATATCTCAAGACCCCCCCCCCCACAAGAGAAGACGTGGGAAGTCAAAGCTTGGAGCAAAAGTACTTAAATAGCTTTCGGGATAAGATTTTGGTGAAGATGTCCGCCACCTGATCTTCCGAAGGAATGAACTTTGTGCAAAGTTGATTGGAACTGACCAATTCTCGGACAAAGTGATAATCAATGTCAATATGCTTTGCACGTTTGTGAGAAACCGGATTTTGAGTAAGGAACAGTGCACTTGAGTTGTCCAAATAAATGCACGGAGGCGAGGCAAGTTGGATACGCAGATCACGGAGAAGATTGGCAACCCAAAGGACCTCGAAAGCCGTATTTGCAATGGAGCGATACTCCGATTCACAGCTCGAACGAGACACCGTCGGTTGCTTCTTGGCACTCCTAGAAATAACATTTGGACCGAGAAACAGAGACTAACCATAGGTGGAGTGGCGAGTGTCCGGGCAACGAGCCCAGTCAGTGTCCGAATAACCAACGAGATCGAGAGAGCCGCGTGAGAAAGTAAGACCATAATGAACCATACACTTCACATAGCGTAGCATGCATTTCAATCCCTGAAAGTGTTCGATCGTAGGAGCTTGCTGATATTGACTCATAGTGTGGATAGAATATGCCAAATCCGGTCTAGTAATATTGAGATACTGTAGTGCACCAAGAATGGAGCGGTATAGAGTTGGATTTTCATAGGGCGGACCATCTTTTTCAAAAGTAGCTCCTAGAGGAAGCGGAGTAGATACTGGCTTGGCGAGCAACATATCAGCACGTTTTAGAATGTCCATGGCATACTTGGTCTGAGTAAGCTTGAGCTGGTCATTTGTAGGGAACTCAATTGGCCTAGATCCTTTGTAGGGAATTCCGAGTTAAGCTGAGGCATGAGAGTCGAAATAGTGGAAGTATCATTGCCTGTAAGGATAATATCATCAACGTAGACCAAGAGGTAGATCAAGACATGCCGTTTGTGAAGAACAAACAATGAGGTGTCGGCGTTGCTGCAGAGAAAACCCAGAGAAAGAAGAAACTGTCGAAACCGTTGGTACCAAGCTAAGGGAGCTTGACGAAGTCCGTAAATAACCTTTTGAAGATGGCATACATGCGTGGGTTGCTGCGGGTCAAGAAAACCTGGGGGCTGTTCCATGAAAACCGGAGTGGACAAGACCCCATTTAGGAACACATTTTTGACGTCCAGCTGATGCAAAGGCCAGGCGTGCATGACTGCTAGGGAAAGAACAATCCGAACAGTGGAAGCTTTCACCACAGGGCTGAAATCATGAGTGAAATCATCTCCAGGAACTTGGCTAAACCCTTGAGCGACAAGGCATGCCTTGTATCGCTCTACTGTGCCATCATCGCGGAGTTTAGTGCGATAGACCCACTTCGAACCAACAACATTTGTATTCAACGGTCGGGGCACCAACGTCCAAGTCTGGTACGCGCGAAGTGCCTTAAGTTCTTCGAGCATGGCATCCGTCCATTGAGGAACTTTGAGAGTGGTCTTAATACCACGAGGCTCCGGCAAGGCTGTAGAAATAGAATAAACAAAAACCAAATTTAAATCAATTGGATACCGTGGTTTGAAGATACCTACTTTGGCGCGCGTTTGCATGGGATGATGATTCTCCATAGGGACGGGCGCAGGATTAGGGGCAACAGGTTGGATAGGCGAAGGAGGAGGGATGACAGGTTGGTGTGATCCGACGGGAGGGGACGTAGGTTTGGTAGGAACGACAGGATGAGTGTCGTCGGTGAGACAGAGGGTACACCGAGATCCTTTGTTAGGGTTAGGGTTAGGGTTTTGGGAGGTGGGAAGCTGATCGGACGACGCAGAAGGGACGTGATCATCATCGAACATCGACGTGAGGTCGAGCCGAGACAAGGGCCAAGGAGAGGAAGCGTGAGAGAAAGGGAAGTAAGATTCATCGAACCTAGCGTGCCGAGTTATATAGACACGGGATGAGGTTGGATCTAGACAACGGAAACCTTTGTGATTTGAGCTATAGCCAATAAAGACACAAGGAAGAGAGCGTGGCTGAAGTTTATGTTTGGTATAGTCACGGAGACATAGAAATACACAACAATCGAAAGTGCGGAAGTGAGCTAACGACGGTGGGCGATGGAAGAGTAACTCATAGGGTGACTGATTTTGAAGAGTTGGACTGAGAAGGCGATTTATGAGATGAATGGCCGTGCTAAAGGCGTGTACCCATAGTTTCAGAGGATCGGATGAGTGGAATAAAAGGGAAAGACCCATTTCACTTATATGCCTATGTTTTCGCTCAGCCCGACCATTTTGAGAGGGAGTATATGGACAAGAGATGAGGTGATGGATTCCGTGATTTGCGAAAAAGGATTTTAGCTGAAGATTTGTAAATTCAATACCACCATCAGATTGGAATTTCTTAAGTTTGCATGAAAACTGATTTTCAACAAACGTATGAAAGTTTAGAAAGATGTCATAAAAATCCGATTTGGCATGTAGAGGATAAAACCAGGAAAACCTAGAGTAATCATCAATGAAAATTGCATAATAACGGAAACCAGAACTGGAAGTAACTGGGGAAGGACCCCAAAGATCACTATGTACGAGTTCGAGAACATGGGAGGCTCGACTCTCAGAAAAAGAAAACGGTAAATGCGTATTTTGAGCTAGCTGACAAGAAGTGCATGAACGAGACCTAGAATCTAAAGAAGAAAAGAAAAGAGAACCGAGCTTGCGGAGAGATTGTAGAACGGCAGAAGATGGATGACCAAGACGATTGTGCCAAGTGTCAAGAGATGCAGAGGGAGATGCGATGGTGCGCGCGGGCGCGGGTAGGGAGCCGTCAATGTAGGGAAAAAATTTTAGGTGATCAATAAGGGTTCAATTTGTGCATGCCAGAGAAGATAATTGGAGGAGGTGAGTTTGATAGTCACCATGTGAATAATCGTAGATAAAGGCAGAGTCGGTAACTCGGAAGGGTCGACAGGCACAACCATGAGAATAAGAGAGGCGCCGATCGAAATAAGGGTGGAGAAAAAACTAGGGTTTAGGCCAAGGTTTGGCTGATACCATGTAGGGAAATAATAATTTGTATTTCACTCAAGGAAAAATAGAATACAATACATGAATTTATACTAGACACAACAAATCGATTCTAGTAAATCTATAAAGATATAAGATATATGCATATCTAATATACCAAGTAGGAGATATTTCCCTAATATATCTCAAGATCTGCCACAAGGAATTCTCTGGGTTTTCGTCGGCTGCATCTCTCACCACCAGATTCCCTGAGTCCAGTAACTGTGCAATTACTTGACTCTGCGCGTTTCTTGATGTGTTTGTCGACCAGATTGTAGCATTTGTGGAATTTAGGAGAGCTAGAATAATCCCCGGTTGAACTAGTATGAGCGCGCCTGATCTATCTGTGAGCGGATAGTCTCTGTTGGCCATCCACACCAGAGTCCTCACTGATATTCTCGTGGAGGAGTACCGTACCCCTAAGTAGCGGTTTGTGGAAATCTCCGGGCTGAAAAACCCCAACTCGAAGCATCCACCGAAGGAGATCAGCGTGTCGTCACTGCCATCTCTGAGTATTTGAGTGGTATTTAAGGTATCTGTGGCAGAAGACGTTGCATAGCTTGTAAAGAGGAACAAGAAGATAGGAAATTTCCTGCCTAGCATGTTCATGTTGACTATGCAAAGCCGAAAACCAAAAATAGCTATTTATTAAAATTCTAGAAACTGGAAAAGCTTCCCCTCCATTCGGTTATTGTTTAAGAACAAATAGAGTGCGGACGAGAGACGAAGAGTGCGAGGGGATTTTCAGAGATTTCGATATCATCACGTTAATTAGGACAACTTTTAATCATTGATCTTATCTATGGTATAATTTTAAATTTTTCTGTCACTTTCATTCACTACTAGAAATTTGGTCTATTGTGACACTTCTTTCCTCACAATAGTTAAAAAACATTACAATACAATATATATAGTGACATGTGTCAGGAAAAAGTTATGTTAAATAATTTATATATATACTTTTTTAATTATAAAATATTTTGAAATTTTATAGGCATTTTAGCTAACAGTTAATATGAAGTGTAGGGAAAAGTTTCCCTCCATACCAAAAAAAAATATTTAAATTTTTGCAGTCTAAATCATTTCCCTCAAATAACATGTTCTGAAAAATAAATTTTCCTTAATATAAAAATGAATTAGAGAAAAAAGAAAGAAGTTTCATATTCTAAGTTTCAAAGAATGAAAAACCCCAAAACACAACTACTAATTTCATTTTAGAAACCCTAATCTGCCCTCGACTCTTCATGAAATCACTGATCACACGATTAATCTCTCTCTGCCAATGCTCCTGCGCCATTGCAATCTCTCGCCGGCAAACCGACACCAATGTCGATCCTCTCTCGCCGCTTGCAATCTCTCACTGCGTGCAAACCGTTGATGCCAATCCTCCTGCGTCATTGCCAATATAAAGAACTAAAATCTCCAATTGCTAATCCCTGCTGGGCATTGCCAATAGAATCCGCTCCCTATATATATATATATATATATATATATAGGGATGCATTAATATGTTAACCACTTCCCAGATGTTACCTGTTACCTCGCTGGCGGTGCATTATCTAGACAAGCTAACTACATTATCTGGGTAAAATTAGGTACATTGCGAAGATAATGTACTACATTACAAACTGTAATAGATAATGTAATGTAGTTCATTATCTTCGCAATGTACCTGATTTTGCCTAGATAATGTAGTAAGC
>JAPKLW010004550.1:0-26389 GCA_026898455.1 Plectranthus barbatus
ACCGTTGAGTAGAGATTATTCTTTAGAGCATTTATACATATGCCCATCTATTAATTTCGACAATTTATATCGATTTATAAATCCATGGAGGTTGAATAATTGTATTTATTACTTAAGCGAGCAATTGTGGAATCATGAAAAATCGACCATCAATATTGCATCATGTGTCACCTTATATTGATGCCACTTGTCACCACATGATTGGACCAACAAACCTACCTATGTCCTAGACTGTTAATGAGATTATATATGATAATGGAGATTCAATCTACCAAAACGACTAATTCCCATTTCCACACCCACATCACCGTATTCACCCTCATGCACACATCCCCCAAAGTTATTTCTAATTGTATCTCAAAAAAATTTATCAATTAAGCTCAATCACGGGGAACAACCATATGAATAGGCAAATAATGATCAAATACAACCCCTTATACCCCCAATGTGCAAGGTAGGACTAGGAATCAATGGTCTAATATCATTTTTCTAGTCAAAAGCTCATGCTAATAGATAGAGAATGAATGCAAGTTCTGGATTTCTCACTCTCGATCTCGCCTCCCACAAGATAGAAAAGCTCAATTCTCACGGCATTTTGTCAAGTCTCAAGCATTAATACACACAAAGCTCAGCAATTCAAAAGTTCAACCTAAGTATGCTTCGATATCAATGATTCTGCCCTATCATAGGTTCAAGTAGGAATCAAACTTCACTAGTTTATCAAAAGTAAATCTCAAGTCTAGTTCGGGTTCATCACACACATACAATCATGCAAACAAACTAAATCAACTAAAATGCAATCAACAAATACAAAGAGAAATGATAGAAGGTGTTACCCATAGACATCCACGATCAAACCGCACTCCATCGACCTTATTGTACCAACTAAACACAAACACAAACACACTACCATTTGAGCATAATCATTGCAACATAAGCTCATATCCACCTAATTAAAGACTCACTTCAAAACACTTCCACATTTTATCATTACACAAAATATGAACATTCAATCCAATATAATCTCATCAAAACCTCTTTCCACCAAACATTCCACAATCCATCATCTAAACAAATCAAACAATGTTCCACTAACACCACCAAACATTCCGCAATCCATCATCTAAACAAATCAAACAATGTTCCACTAGCACCACCAACATTCTACAATCCATTCATCAACAAAAATATAGAAAGAATAAGACCATGAGTCCAAACATCAACATTCTATCCATAGAAAGATAAAAACCATTAAACATCCATCATCCAAATCCTACATTATAAAGTATAATACAACAAAATCGAATCATCAAAATGTATTCAAATATCCAACTCCAAACATAGGAAAATCATCTAACAAAATAAGGTAAGGTAGAATAAATGTAAGGTAGGGAGAGTAGAAGAGTAAACCAAAGCACCGGCAGCCGGCACATTCCCCCAAACATAGTTAAGTGAGACTAAGTTCATAAAATTAGCCGATGGTAGTCAATCACTCTCCACGCTCTAAAACGCTCCCCCTAGCACATGTCAACGAAGTAATCTACAAACCAACAAGAAACATTAAGAAAATTACCTAGGCAAAAATTAAAATAAAATAAAGAAAAACGGTTGGGTTGCCTCCCAACAAGCGCTTCCGTTTATATCGGTAGCTAGACGACCTCACCATGTGATCCTTTATATAAAATTTTGTGGAATTTGAAAATACCTTTCTCTTGCGATCGCACCTTACGTGGAAGCAACATGTCAATTGACCTACTTCCTAAGCTTCCTCCAACCAAACTTGACCTCATTACTTCTCGAAATTCTCTCAACACAAGCAAGCAATCCAACACACTATTTAACCATGTCTCAATCATTAAAGACTTTTCAAGTCCCCTTTCAAAACTACTCAATCTCTTCAATCCAACTCCTTTCTCAAACAACTCACAAACCTCATTCACCTTCGTCTTTTGCACCACCTTGTTTTCCAACTTGCCTACCAACCGAGAAGGAAGGGTAAACACCATCTCTCCACATGGACCTCCTGACATAGTTTTCTCTAAATTCTCCTCTTAAAAAAGGTGTACCAAGGCCGGAACTTTTTGCATTTCCTCATGTGAAGGTATCTCAATATCACCATTCTTCTCATTTTCAATGACTAGCATCTCCTCCTTGGTGTCTTCATTTTCCTCATCTCCTTCAAATGGATCATGGATCTTCACCTTTCTTTAGTGGTTCTTCCTCTTGCAACTCCTTTACTCCTTCTTCCTTGACCTCATCTATTCTCTTCACCTTCGTATCTTCTATTGCCTTTTTCTCTTCAACATCACTCATTCTTTCCTCGGATTTCATCAGAATGCTTGCATTCTTATCTCCCATGCCTTCATTAATCACATTGCAACTCATCTTCGGGATTATTTCCGTATCCTTTGAGGCTTCCTCCGCTTGATTTGTTTCACACATTTTCTTGGCAATGGTCGATACTTGCATTAGAGTCTTTTCGAGTATCCCATCATACTTTTCAAACGTTCTTTCATTCACCGCCTCACTCTTTTGTCTTGTCCTCATCAACAAATTAATTTGTTCTTGCATTAAATCTAATTTGCTCCTCCACAAGTCATTCTCACTGGATTCCTTCACGGACTTTACCATTTGGTACTCTTTTCCATCTTCCGGCCATTGGTGATCGTCTTCCAACATATTCTCGAATACACTTTGGAGTGTCCTTCGCGGTCTTTGCATTTCATAGAGAGGTGCTTTCATGTCATTCACATGTCTCTCCAACTCATCCAACATCTCCGAGGTCACTCTTGGTTTGTTCTCCATCTTGATTTCCACTTTTTTGAATCCTTTTTTTTCCCCTTTGTTCTTCCAATGTTGAGCTTTGGACCTTGTGAGCATACACCACCTACAAGATCCAAAAGCTCCAATTATGAAACAAACAAACTTAATTCAAACAAACAATTAAACAAACACTTAGACTACAAGCAACTCAAGTTCACTAATATCAAGCAACCTACTGAATTAAGTCTCGACAACGGAGCCAAAACTTGATGCACACTAAATTCTCAATCAAAATTATCCAATTAATACTCTAGTGCGAATACAAGAATAATTTTTATCAAACCAGGAACTTCTCACTTCGCCCGCTAGAGTACCAGTTAGTAAAGAGTTACTCTTGTATCTAAGCACGAGTAAAGTCGTTGAATGATTATTTATCCTAGACAACAAGTAAATCAATCTACCTAACTAAGAAAACTATAACCCAAACATACATCATAACAACAATCACTATCTTTCTCATTTCCAATTCCACACTCAATGCAAATGTAGAGCAAACTCAAGGTATTAAATTGAACAATGGTGTAACAAAGGACATTGGTATGAAATTCACATTGAATCCATGAGATTTATTTGAATGATGCAAACAATCATTGAATTCACCCAAAGATGATCAACCTACCCCAAGCTTTCTAACTCCCTTATCGACAAGTTAAGAGTTGATGAAATTAGATACTCAAACAGTTACGTTATCGCACCTAATTCCATTCTAAATAGACCGTAAGTTATCGAACTATAGGTAATCTCCGCACAGGGTTTGGATCAAAACCTATATGCATCTACACTTCTCACAACACCTAGATCCACGTGTTGGCTGTAATTTCGGTGTCTATTACACACATAGTTGGTTAATGCCTACAATATGTGATTTACAAAAAAGGCTCAAGTGAGTGCAATCAAGAAGGTGAAGGTAAACATACAATCCATGCACAATCAAACAATTCAATGCTTCATTCTACCAATATCCCCAAGGAATTAGCTACACATACCTTTGATTAGGTTCAATTGAATACAAAATGAGTACAAATCCATTATAATAGAAAAGCTAGGTAGAAAATTTCCCCAATTGAGTGGATTTGGACTTGATCTACGCCATAGTCTTCATTTCTCTTCCTATTGGATTGGCCTGAGATCCACCTTGGTTGAGGTTTTGGATGAGTGGGAAGTGAGAATTTAGTGAGTAACCGCTCTAATTTTGCCAAAAGTTTTTTCCCCATTCGTCCTTCCAGCTTTTATATTAAGTTAGCAAAGCTCAATTTTTACCCAGATAAAATCGGCTCGATGCGGATGCATCAAAACTGAAAAACTACCAAAATAGCATAATCGATCTCGCCTCGGATGAAACCAGCTCGACCAGGATTTGCCTCTATAGAGCAGATCTTGACTGAGCTCTGTAGAGTTCGGTCGAGATCTGCCCTACAGAGGCAAATCTCGGTCAAACCCAACCTGGTCCGGACCGAGATTTGGCTCTGTAATCTCCCTACTGCTCCTCTGCTCCATCTGGGTCGATATTTCCAAGGCATATACACGATCCGGGTTGATATTTCACCAAAAATAAGCAAAACTTGATGAAAAATGCTCATTTCCTTTCCTACACAACACCAACACAACAAAACATGAATATTTTATATTATTTTATTGCATTTTTATTTAATTATTATTGTATTTTTGAAACTAATTCTTATTGCATCAAACGGATTGGATCCTTATTGGATTTTTATTGGATCAGATACATATCGAATTATTTGGATTGAATTTTTATTGGATTCTTAATGGATACGGATTGGATTTGTGCAGATACAGATTTGAGCTTAATAAATCAGATACGGATATGGATATGGATTTAGATTTTTCTTAACGGATTGGATACAGGTTAGGCCTTTCAATCCAAATGGATCGACACGATAACAATCCGATACGCATGAATTGCCACCCTTACCAATATGTTAGTTATAAGACTTTTAAGTATACAACTTCAACATGACTATATTGCTAGCTAGTAAGGTACACAGTAGGGTTGGACCATCCTTTATTCAGAGCTGATGGTGTGCCTTTGGAGGAGTTTGCTTTGTCTTTTTTCGAGTGTGATGGTTTGTCATGGTGATACACTCTAGAGGGTGTTATAAAATAGAGCTTTTCGAGTAAGCTTTTACTCCAAGAAAATTAGAGAAGAAACAGAGAATTTGGGAAAGAAGATAGGAACCGCTTCATTAATTTCATATCCTTTACAAAACAAATCTCCATGATATTAAGCACCCAAATGCATCCAATGAGTCAAACTACGGTACCAACGGACTACAATCAAAAGAGATAAAAAGTACTAAGGACAACTGGCATCTTGCCTTTATTTCAGGTGTTGTTCCCTAATGGCACTGTAGTACTTTGACACGAGCTCCTCTATCTCTGCTAATACTCCACCAAGAACTCCTTCAACTTTTCAGGTCTTTTCTTCAGTTGATTGGGCCTTGTAGCTGGTGGATTATTATTTCCATCTAGCCCGTTAACCACAAGTCCCAGCCCAACATTTGATTCCTTCTCATCACTAGCCTTCTCATCTATTTTGCTGGATGTATCATCCCCCACCGCTTCAAAAGGCACCTTGTCCTCAAGGTGTGAGTTCGGATAAAGTTGATGAAACTCCTCCCACGATTCCCATGTGGCATTTTCTGGTGACTCCCCTTCCCATTGCACAAGAACTTGTCTGCACTCATTCCCCTTGTGCAATATAGTTCTCTGTGAACATATTGCCAGAAGCTTAGGGACCAGATTAGTGTCCATAGCAGACGAAGGTAGAACACTGGCATCTGGAGAACTCGATCCGACATATGGTTTGAGTTTGGAGACATGGAACATCGGGTGGATGCGGCTACCATCTGGGAGCTCCAAATGATAAGCTACTGCCCCAATTTTTTTCAGGATCTTAAACGGTCCATAGTAACGCTTGGCAAGCTTTTGGAAGCGCCTTCCGGCTATAGAGGTCTGTCGGTGTGGCTGGAGCTTGACTATCGCCAAATTTCCCTCATTCAACTCAACTTCACGCCTCTTTAGATCAGCTTTTTGTTTCATTCTATTCTGGGCAACGAGCAAATTATCCTTCAATTTTTGCAACAAGGAATCCCTTTCAGTTAAGAGCTCGTCCACTGCTTGCACTTTCTTAGTTCCTGAAGTGTATGTTGAGATATTAGGTGGAAGTCTCCCATATAAGGCTTGATAGGGTGTCATGCGGATGGTAGAGTTGTAAGACGAGTTGTAACTGAATTCTGCCCAACACAAGTATGAGACCCATTTTAATAGCTTATCATGAGTAAAAGCCCGAAGATATTGCTTTAAACCTCGATTCACCACCTCCGTCTGCCCATCGGTTTGGGGGTGATAGGTTGTGCTATGGCTCAGTTTTGTACCGCTTAGCTGAAATAACATCTTCTATAAATTGCTCAGAAAGAGTGGGTCTCGATCAGAGATGATGGAATTTGGAAACCCATGGTGCTTGACAACAATCTCTATGAACAGATTGGCAACAATAGTAGCTGTGAAGTGTGTAGGGAGAGCTCCAAAATGTGCATATTTGGTCAAGCGATCCACCACCACCAATATGGCTGTGCTACCCTTGCTCGGCGGAAGACCAGTGATAAAATCCATAGTTGCGGCCTCCCAAACTTGGCACGGTGGGGGTAAGGGCTGCAACAATCCAGCTGGTGGCCGAGTTGAGTATTTGATTTGCTGATATGTCAAACATGTTGCAATGTAGTCTTCCACCGATTGCCACATCTTTGGCCAGAAAAATGAGGCTGCTAGGCGGATAAGAGTTCTTTTAATACCAGAGTGCCCGCCCACAAGGGATGTATGAGCCTCATGGAGTAACTGGGGAATCAATGCAGATTGCGGACTCAAATAATATCAACCCTGAAAAAATAAAAGCCCATTCTGGAATGAAAAGCCACTCCCCGAATTCCCGGTCGATGCTTGACAGCTCAAGTGCAATAAATCTGGTAGAGTTTTATTTTCTTGTCGAAGTGCCTCCAAAATGTCAAAGATTGGCCGACTTTCACTCACTAGAGCTTTCAGCCCCTCTGACTCTTCAGCGCCCCCAAAACCCATTGTAGGCAATCTGGATAAAGCATCTGCAGCTTGATTTGTGAGCCCTGTGCGATACTCTATCCGAAAATGAAATCCAAGAAATTTATGCACATATACATGTTGTTCGGGAGTTTGAATTACCTGCGTGAGTAATTCTCTGATGCTCTGGTGGTCAGTCCGGATAACAAAGAATCGCCCCAAGAGATATTGTCGCCATTTTTGAACTACTTCCACAATGGCATGGAGCTCTTTTGTATATGTCGAGGCTGCTTGTAAGCGATGGCATACCTTTTTGCTAAAAAATGCCACAGGATGGCCTAGTTGTGATAAAATAGCTCCAATTCCCACCTTTGTAGCATCCGTTTCAACTACAAACTCCTCCTTAAAATCTGGTAATCTGAGAACGGGGGCCTCCACCATAAACGGGGGCCTCCACCATAGCCGTCTTCAATTTCTCAAAAGCGTCTTGGGCTTTCTTTGTCTAATTGAAAGCATCTCGCCGCAATAGATCAGTAAGTGGAGCAGCAATACCCGCATAGCCCCTAATAAAATGGCGATAGTAGCCGGTCAACCCCAAAAAGCCTCGTAACCGTGTCAAAGTTAACGAAACCGACCAAGCACTCATAACTTCAATCTTCTTCACATCCGCCTTCACCACGCCTGCACTAACCACATGACCCAAATACTCTATAGAATCTTGCCCAAAAACACATTTAGAAGCCTTCAGGTGAAACTCATGTTTGCTCAAGATTTCAAACACTCGCTTCAAATGCTGCTTGTGTGCCTCCGAGGTTACACTATAAACCAATATGTCATCAAAAAATACTACGACAAACTGATGCAATTCAACAGCAAAGATGTGATTCATGATTGATTGAAAAGTAGAAGGGGCATTGGACAAACCGAAAGGCATTACCAAGAATTCAAAATGGCTATCTTTGGTATGAAAAGCAGTTTTGTATACATCTCGTTTGGCCACCCTAATTTGATGATAACCGGTTCTGAGGTCTAGCTTGGAGAACACCATGGCTGCTTCGAGATCATCCAAGAGTTCGTCAATGGTTGGGATTGGAAATTGATCCCACACCATCACCGCATTGAGCGCGTGGTAGTCCATGCAGAACCGATAGCTACTGTCTTTCTTTTTTACCAAAAGTACTGGAGATGAAAAAGGAGAATTGTTAGGGTGTATCAAGCCTTGGGTTAGCATTTCCTTCACCATTTTTGCCATTTCTAGCTTGTGGAATTGTGGGTAATGATAGGGTCGCACGTTCACCGGTGGTATATTCAGGAGTAGATGTATTTGGTGGTCGTGTGCACGCTGGGATGGAAGGGTCGTCGGAGGTTGAAAGAGCTGTTCGTATTGCTTTATGACATCTTGGTATGCTGGTGGTACAACTTAAGGAATTTCTTTTTCTTAGAATTTGATCACTTTGTTAAAATGCAAGTTCTATGATCGGGAAGCTTGCTTAAGACCATATAAAGACTTCTTGAGTTTGCAAACCTTTCTGTAGGTACCATTTAAAAACATGGTTTTGACATCCATTTAGCTTATTTCTAGGTTTATATATGCTGCTTTGGCAAAGAGTATCCGAATGAACTTGAGCATGACTACTGCTGAAAATGTTTAGTCATAATCTATGTCATCTTCTTGACTATAACACTTTGCCACCAACATAATTTCTCCATTCGCTTATTTTTTCTTTTGTATAACCACTTGCAGCCTATGACTCGAAAGCTAACTGGTAGCTCAGATTTCTCGTATACATCTGTAGCTATAATGGATTCAATTTATGAATCCATTACGACACGTCACTTGTCAACATCTATCTAGCAATAATCCTATATAGTGGCAAAAGAAAATCATCGATCACCCAGAGAATGATGTAACGAAATATCCCTACATACTAAAACACAATTATTCAGACTATTGTTCAAGCAGCCCAATCAAGAGAATATCTATTACTAAACAAAGCAAATAAAAACTGTGAATTAATACAAATATGAAAACATAGATCTTAGGGTTTAACTCTCATCTTGGATAACATGAAATGGTAAGGTCAAATGATTACCAAAATCAATCTTGCAACAAGTGAGAAAATCTAAAAAAAAATATAACCTTTTTAGGTCGGGCAAGTACAATGTAGATCTTTAATAAGTGACTTTTACTTTTTAGATCTCAAGAACACAAAATAATAAAATATCAAATTTAAATACCTGATTAATTGACTTCTCACTTGGATGTTTAATTAATCATATTATAAATTCCCATTACGAATATTGTCATATCCTCTCGATCTCAAATAATAACGTATAATTTAAAATAATGATTAATTAAATTAGATTGGGAATACATTATGTAAACCTTTCCATGCATCCAAAATATTTGTTACCCTAGCATCCGATATATAATTTAACTACTCATAGTTAGATAATTTAAATAGAGAACATGAATTTGAATTGCGTAAAATGAGAATACCAAGAAGAAGGAAGAATCTTAATCGAGGTTTGTTGAATATGAACTCTTGATCTTCTACAATTCGAACTGAACATAAATACGAACTAAAGAAAAATATAAGTAAATCAATGGTTTGGTGTCAATAAAATTCATATATAACATATCTATATGTAACTGTGGTACGATACTTAGATATGGTAAGAAAATATACAAGGAAAAACACTCAAAAGAAATTTTTTTATATCCCATCTTGCACGTCGACCACCATACTTGTTGTATCGACAGGTCAAAGAGCTTATATCGATCACAACAAATTTCTTAGTGTCAAAGTTCATGCTCCTTCAAAGTCTATCTCAAAATCTCCTTGAAAGTCTATCTTAAAATGCCTTTAATACCACAAAGCTGTAAAATCCAAAGTTCATCCTACTTCAACTCCTTCACTCATTTAACTAACAAAACTTGCAAAATTTTACCATCACGAGCATAATACATGCCGAGACACGCACATGCAAAGAAATAATATAAAAATAAATAAAATACTACGAAAACAATCGTAAAAAATTACATATATAAGTGAAGTAAATATGAATTTATCAACATATTTGTCATATCTGCCCCATTGTACGTCCATTGGTCGACATCATCCAGTCCATCAATTGAGATGAAGTCCGGAAAGTCTCCCACAAGCATGTACCTCTCAGGGCGAACAACCCTCCCACTATGACAAGCACAAGGTATTGATGTTGCATTAGCTATCAGTGCATTACCTTGTGGTTATACACCTTGTGCTGATGACTGTGTGTATCGTATCATACCAGTCTGGGGTACATCCACACTCACAAAGGACTTTCCTAATTGATTCGTACCATTATCTTCAATCTCTTGAAGAATAATGAATTGGACCAATGGTTTATTTATAAACTTGTCCTTCGAAATCTCTTGTTGGTGCTGGCGACTTCCTAATTCTCAGGAATCTTTTGCTTGCTTGTGGTATCCTATAAACAATATCAACATAGACCTACCTTCTAACTTATCAGCATTCTTATGGTCGATATGGAGATCGGGAAACTCTAAATATTTACCTTTTGAACTTTTTATTCACTTATTATATTATATCTTATCCCACCACTAGCATATAGACCGTTGTTATGCACGATTTTGGAGGAAGAATTCATTATTTTAAAGTTTAATATTTTAGTTTCGTCTTATTTATTTGCATAGGAGTTGTAGAAGATCAAAAGTTCAGACTTGGCAAACATGATCCAAGTTCTTTTTTTTTTTTTTTAAATTTAATTTCATGTTCTTAATTTCGTTTTTTTTTTTTAAATTATGCATTCATGAGTAGCTAAATTATTGTAATATTATAGGGTTAACAACTATCAGGAATGCATGCACATGTTTAATTAATTGATTACCCTCTTTCTGATGGTTTGTGAATTCACGGCTTAATTTTCAATCGAGATTAATTAGCTACTAATTTTAATTGCATGTTATCAATCCTTGTGATCCATCACTTTTTTTTTTTTTTTTGCCAATATGTTGCTAGTATCACTTTTCAAAAAATTTAGTGATAAGTAATGAACATGTAATAAATTAAATTGGATTTCAATTATTGAAGAAAGCATAAACAAATTGAGATTCAATTCGGAATGAATGTTTGGGTTTTCACAATTCACAATATAAATATAAATCTGATTCATTGTTATCACTCCATAAACATAAAAGCTTAAATGTTCATAATTTATATTTGATAAATTAAACTGTGATTTCAGTTTAATCAACAAAATTTGAAAAAAATGCTAATGTACAAAAATTAAAGAGGAAATAATTATAAATAGCCAAATTTTTTAACTACATGCAAAAAATAGCCACCCTTATGAAAAACTACACAAAATAGCCAAAGTGTACTTTGTATGTCATAAATGTCTTAGTCGACCAATCAATTTTTTTGGTTTTTGTGTAAACCCTAAAACCCTAAAAGAATTGTTTTTTTATTACTAAATATTTAGGGTTTCATTTAAAAAGTAATAATAAACCAATAAAATATTAAGGAATATCTACTCAGCTTGATTTCGGCATTTTCATCTTGATTTCGTCATTTTCAGCTTGAGTTCGATATTCTGGCCGGAATTCACTATATTTATTTAAAAAACTATCTTTGTTTTATTATAATTCATTTATTATTCACCATTTTATTAAGTAATAATATAAAAATAAAATATTAAAGAAAATATATTCAGCTTGAGTTCAATATTTTCAGCTTGAGTTCGATATTGTGGCCGGAATTCACCATATTTATTTTAAAAAGTATGCTTATTTTATTATTATTCATTTTTAATTCACCATGTTATTATTTTATTAACGAAATTATAATTTAAAATAACGAAATTATTATAATTAAGGAAATTAGAATTTATAAATGGAAGTTGTTTTAATTTCGGCTGGAGTTAGAATATAAAAGTAGATGAAGCTTGCATTTAAATTGGGATTTAACTCAGAAGAAATTGGGCTTGAATTCGCAAAAATGAGCTAGATCTCGGTGAAATGAGCTTGATTTCGACAAAAAAATTGAAAAATGAAATTCGAACTCCTTTTTATATATTAAATTACATTACATGTATTGAAAATAAATTCATGAATTGCGAAGCATGGGTATTTTGAACTGAAATCATGCAAATCACAAGTAATTCGAATTGAAATGAGAAGCACGAGGATATAAATAAGCATTCAAAATTGAGATTTGTTGTCCACACATATTGCAATACGTAATACAATAAAATTTGTAAAAATGTAACAAATTAATTAGGCGGAATTCTTTCCGGACAAGCACGTTTTGTGTGACTTATAGATCCACAAATACTACATTTCTTTGGTGCTCGTCGTCTACTAGTCGATGTTTGTCCCGCCTGTGCTCCCGAAGGACGATGACTATTTCTTGGTCGACCGGCTTGGCGATTCACGATGGGTGGCAAAACAACACATGCTTGTGCTTCCGGTGATACAATCCACTCATCTCTTGGAGGAAGAGGGTGTACTGTTCCTCCATAAGTTTCTCGCCTGTTTGATGTCTTGTAGTACTCCCAAACATAGTCGTACACACCTAAACCCTTGAAACTGTGACTATAATAATTAAAAACTTGATCGTTATGAATGAAAGTTTAATTCTATCGATATATTTTACTAACCGAATTGCAGCAATAGCATGAGAACATGGAATGAGATCCATCTGAAACTCCCGGCAGTCGCATAAGCTGTCTTGAAGATCCACCTTCCACGTTCTAACATTGTCGTTGACTTTGAAATGATATTCAGAAACAGGCGAAACCGTGTACTTGTGTGAAATATCCGCCAATGGAGTCATTTTGGCCACGACTTCCTCAGTCACATCATCGTCTCTTGCAAATGCCTTAGCTCGTCGTTCATCGAACCATTTTTCGATAATAATGGAACAGATTGGCAGACGTCTAACATCTAACAACCTGGAGTTGAACACTTCTGCTGCATTCAATGTCATGAAGCTATAACGGCGAACCGGACATTTAGACCTAGCCCACTTTTCAGGCCCCACTGTCATGAGTTTGTGATATGCAGTGGGGCAATGCTGTTCAATCTGGTCCATTGCCTTCTGATAGACGATAGAACGGTATGCATAGGCTGCCTTGTGGTATAACTTCACGATAGTTGAATTGAAGGTCGTCAACTTATTTTGAATATGATAACCACATAAGGCATTGTTGGGAAATCTGTCTAAGGTTTCCTCCCCCAGTAGCTTACTTGTTTAGATTATAGTTTTGGTGGATCAAATCCTAAGTCCTACCAGCGTCAGTTGTCTCTACATAGCCCTAGTCTCAAATGTAAAGTCTTGTTTAGGCTTTTGAGTAGTAAGTCGCAGCTGATCAAGACTCATGCTGACACTGTTCACCAGCATGAGAAGCACTTACCACTGGCTACTGTTCACCAGTTGGGAAAAGTTTCATCAGCAGGCGGCTGACAAAGACTCATGCTGACACTGTTCACCAGCATGAGAAGCGCTTATGACTGGCTACTGTTCACCAGTTGGGAAGGGTTTCATCAGCAGACGGCTGACAAACCTTACCAGGAGAATGCGTGTTCTTACACTCTTCACCAGCGGTGATTTCACCAGTCATGGGAGATTCCGAGAAGAGTTAACATCTAGAGATTTGGTAGACTTTGATGATGCCAGGGCAAGTCACCAGCAGAGACTGCCAGCACAAGATCACCAGTATGATCTACCAGTCAGATGTTACCAGCAGAATTCCAGATTCTCTCTCCCAGCGCCGTAGAGACAAGAAGAAGATTCTCTGAGGAATCGACTGACAAAGGATGACTTTAAGGAATGATAACTTAAAGTCTATCAGTCACAAGACGCCAGTCTTATTCCTCGGACTGACAGAGAGAGCCGTTCTGACACAAAGAGATCTGTGTCAGATAAAGTGGTCTTAGGTATGGCTCTTTTCCGAAAAGCATACCTGCCGCCGTCAGAAGGACATCCGAGGTCTGACATCTTTCCGGATGCGTCCAAACGGCTAGAAAGTTTGAATCGGTTCCTGCGGCTATAAATACGTCGCAACCACCAACATTCAATCTCTTAGATATCTCGGTTGTTACATTGAAAGATTAGATATCTCTGCTCAACCACCGAAAGAACTGATATTACTGCAAGATAGCATAAAGTACTTTCGAGGCTTTTCATAAAGCTTTCCGTGTGTTGATTTATCAAACACGAGACTTCAAGCTTTAAGCTTGTAAGTTAAAGATCTCACTTGGTGTTCTTTCTCTTCGAGAGAGTTCACAGCAGCTCCTGTGCTTACCAGCACTTGAGTTATTACGGGCATTCTGCCGTAGAGACTGTTACGTTCTTGGGAGAACAAAAACACCCAGCTAGCTGTGGAGGTTGAAGTGACGTGCTTGCACCCCATTAGCTGTGAAGAGTTGAAGAAGGATCCAGGACCGGGAGCGGTTGATCTAGTGAACTGGTGGACGAGGCATTCACCAGCTAGAGATAGATCGTAGGAGACCTGTACCTAATTACTCTTAGTGGAATTTCCAGTGCTTCGACTGGAGAGTGGACGTAGATCGATTGATCGAACCACTATAAAATCCTTTGTTATTTATCAGCTTTCTGTCTTTTATTCATATTTTAAACCCAGCACTCAAGTGCTGGAGTATATCCTGAAACTGATATATAGCTGTGCAAACAAGGCTAAATATTCTAAGTTTTGAATCACCAGCTGACCAGTTGTCAGCTACGTACTGAGTAACCAGCACCAGCTGACCAGTTGCCAGTTGTCAGCTGTGTGTAAGTAGCGTGCAAGAAAACAATTAACTTTATTTCACTGCGAAACGTATATACTCTGAAAAACCGGGACCAACAAGTGGTATCAGGCGCGGTCGGTCTTTCTAGACTGGTCGTACACTGAGTCGCTTAGGACCGAGATCCAAGTTTCCTTGCACTCTACTCTTTCTGTCTGTTGATTAGCTCAGGTACACAAGATGAATATCCCGAAGCTGCTCAACTACAATCCGAAGAAGCATGATATATGGCGAAAGAGGTCACTCATTCAGCTGAAAAGCGTCCATCCGGAGATGAAAGACGTGCTGGAGAAAGGGCCGATCGAGATCACCAAGACACAACACCAGCTAGGAGATCGCCCAGCTGCTGAGATCCCAAAGCCCCCAGAAGAATGGAACGCTGAAGACAGGAGGAGGAATCAGCTGGACTCCGTTGCTCTCGAGATGATCTTATCATCTCTTCCAGAACCGCTGATGGAGGAAGCCCTCCAATTTGACAGCGCCAAGGAAGTCTGGGACTACCTTGATAGTCTCTGTACGGAGACAGATCAGATGAAGCGCAACAAGTTGCAAGTTGCGGTGGACAAATACGAGTCATTCCAGATGCTGACTGGTGAAACCATCAAGGAGATGGAGGCTAGATTCAATGCCATAGTCAGCGAGCTGAAGTCTTTGGACAAGGAGTACTCGAATGCAGAGCCCAATGCAAAGATCCTGTCAAAGATGCCCAAGGAGGACTGGTTTGTGAAGACCACATCTCTTAAGGAGAAGGATCTATCCAAGATGACTCCCAAGGAGCTATTTGCTCAGCTCCAAGCACATGAGTGGGATATCCAAATGGTGAACAAAAATGAAGCCATTCGGACCGTTGGATCTCCCAGCATCAAAACACAAGACGAAGCCTACTTCGTCAAGAGGGATTTCAAGTGGAAGCACAAGAAGCCTTTCCACACTGACAGACCTGCTGGGCCGCACAACCAGCAGAAAGAGATCCCATCCCCGTCAGGATCTAACTCAAAAGGCAGCGAGAGCTCTATCGCAGATCTTGAGCAACAAATGAAGAGACTGGCTGTTCTTCTGGAGAAAGCCAAGGCGAAACAGGGAGCTTCTCTCAGCTCATCTGATGGAAAGTTCGTCAAGAGAGCTCCCCGCGCGTGTTATCAGTGCCAATCCCCTGACCATCTTAAATTTGAATGTCCACAAGTGGATAAAGATGAGCGGGAAAGGCTGAAGAAGCTCTTTGAAGAGCGTGCATCGAAGGCCGTTGCCAAAGCGATGCTAACCAGGACAGAGGTTCCTGATATACCTGACCATGATGATGGAGAGTATGAGTCAGATGAAGAGTCAGAAGAGGAAGCGCTACTGTCGCTGATGGTAGCTTTCGGAGAGGAAGCACATGAAGAATGTGCTGACAGTGAGGAGGAACAAGCACTGGCTGCTGACGACCAGGTACAATCTGTTCCCTCATTGCACATCATGTCTCCATGCATCCTAGACGATTCTGAGTCGCATTGCTCCGACTCAGAAGCTGTCACTATAGACATTCTTCAACAAGAATTTTTGAAATTTATGAAATAAAGAATGTCTTGGCTGGCGAAAACACCTCGCTGAAAGATCAAATTTCTGTTTTGACCAATGAGATTGAAAAATCGAGGTCAATCGGTGAAGAGCTAGCCACTCTGAAAAAGACTCACTTTGAATTGCTTCAAAATTTTCAAATTGCAAAAACTGAGCGAGATAATTTTCACAACATCGTTCTGGAGCAAGAAAATAAAATAAATTTTTTGAATAAAGGCTCCAAGGATTTGGAAAAGGCTCTAAGTCATTGGAGAAAGCCGACTGATAAGTCCGGGTTGGGATTTATAAAGGATTTGAGCAAAAACCAACCCGAACAAATCACTGCTGGCAAGGGTAAGGGCAAACTGGTAAATGCATCAGCACCAGCTGGTAATACCAGTCAGTCCCGTATGGCTGATCAGCACAGGAATAATAAGACCAGATACATAGGTGAGTCATCACGACAAAAACCTCCACTGGCAAAATCCTCTGCTGACAGGACGCCAGCACACCCTAAGACGCAGACTAAGCCGAATAATTCTAAAGCAATGAAGTCAGCGTCAGCTACCAGTGGAATCCGACAGCCAGCACCAGCTGTCAAGAGAATCCACGCACAACCTCGTAAGTATGCCAGTCACCAGCATACTTACAAGGGATCCAAATCTCAGAGTAACTCTGAGAGAAGGATAATACCTGATAGGAGGAATACCTATCAGAGGTCTGAGCCCAATCACAAGTTCTCTAAAAGGGCAGTGAAGGCTAGCCATGGTGGTCCACACTTCCAGAGACCACGAAGGCAACACACACAACCGGAAAAATATTTCCGAAACTCTCAGCGGAAGAATACTTCCAAAGGAGCTACACACACAGCCACACCTTCCCAAACCAAACTCACGCATTACTTCAAAAGGAAGGGAAAGGCTACTGATGATATCAGCAAGGGTAAAACCGAGCTGAAAATCACTCAAGTCTGGATTCCGAAAGGAATTATTCAGCGATCTAACCCTGCAGGACCCGCAGAAGATCGGGGACCTAGATAAATTCTTTATCTTTCTTGCAGATACAGGATCATGCAACACAGCTTCAGATGTCGAGAAGAAGGATATCAGCGTAGAGTACATCAGAACCGATGATCAACTGGCTGATATTTTCACCAAACCTTTGCCAGAAGCAAGATTCAAGGAGTTGTGCATCAAACTCGGTCTTATGGAGATTGATGCGAGCCCTAGTGTTGAGGAAGAATGAGTCCCAGCTCTCATTCCGTTCTTGATTTTCTGAAGGATGCTGATTAAGACTAAGTCCAAGTTCTTAGTCTTCATGTTTTCTTTAGTGGTGGCTCAAGACCACAGGTGGTATCTACTGGCAGAACTTACTCCATAAACAACGAAGGAAATGAGTCCCAGCTCTCATTTCAAATTTGCCAGCAGTCATGTTCCATCAGTCGAAGTCAAATTGGGTCCCAGCTCCCAATTCCAAGCAATGATGAAGAAGTGAAGAGAAGATTATGCGGAATGAATTGAGTCCAAGCTCTCAATTCTTTCAATCTTTCAAGTTGTCAGCAGACAACTGGTGATATATCAACGACTGGTGAAAATTGAGTCCGAGCTCTCAATTTGTCTAAGTACACGGGAACCAGTTGTGAGTATCAGTTGTCAACTGGTAAGAAGGCCATACTGACAGGGGGAAGTATGCGACTGGCGTATACTACTGATGACCATATTCTACTGATGACCAGTTGAGTCCCAGCTCTCAACTGACGGTCTCTTGAAGTCCAAGAGTCGTGCCAGCTGTCGCAGATGTGGCGGGAAATGTTTAAAATTAGTCTAGCGTGTGCAAATCTTCGAATTTAATGCGGCATTTAATGCCACATTTAATGCGCACAGTGACTGCACAGTCAGAAGCACTCTCGCGACCAATCAGCGTGTGCCATGTCAGCTACACGGCGTAGCCCACGTCAGCACGACCACGCACATCGCCTACAGGGAATCGTGCCTGCTGATGACCATCGATCCTCACTTTTGACGAATTAATCTCGTCCATTCATCCCAGCTTGGCACCAGTATAAATAGCTTCCATTCATGATCGGAAAAACTCTTATCATTCCTTCAAGTTTTTCGAACATATTTTCCGTTCATCTTCCTTAGATTTCCGAACACTCATTCCCTGATATCATGGCATCTTCATCCATGTTGGGATATGTATACTGAAAAGCATAATTGATCAAGCATTTGTATACTGGCTTTCATTATGTTGATACATTAAACAAATCTCGCTATCTGATAATGTGAACATACGACGAACTATAATATCCTCTTATCTCGTGGAAGGGGATGGCCATATGGTGTGTTGTAGATCACAAGAGGATCATATGGTTCGCTTGACCTAGCGAGATATAAAGAGTATCACAGCTGAGACGGTTCCTGGATAGACTGTCGGTTTAAGCTGCGGCACATCAGTTTATAAGTGGGCTTATCCTGGCTACTTGATGTGTCGGTACATTCTTATGTATTGATGGGATCAACAGTGGGATGCGCCGTTCTCATTGACATATGAACGAGCCAGATCCCAATATACTTTCTTTGATCTTAAACCTTACTGAAGGATAAGAAGCACACACAGGTTGACCGCACTTTGATTTACCATAGTGGCGGGTCTTACATGTACCCTTATACTCGTATTTTGGGTGTTGGCAGTTTGTGTGGGGTCTGCTTAGTCTGGATGTATCGTAACATATCCGTTTCAGGATGGTGACATTCCCTGATGAGCTCACAAGGTTCTTTATGCTAAGTCCTGCAGGCTGAATGATTTGTTCAAGCATAAGAGATAAAGGTTGAGTGGTATTATTCAGGAAATAAGATATTAATTAATTGTGGTTGATTGTCATATAAACCAAATTAATTAATGAATGTCTGAAACCTTAAATATGTGGATCAAGTTAGTTTGGTGCAACCCGTTCCTAATAACGTGGTAATAAAGGGGCGAGTCAGTATTGTTACCGTGGTGAAGGTTAAAACAATACTTTATTAATTAATTAATGTTCTGGGTTGGACATGTGAGAATTAATTAATAAAAGAGGGCCCACTTTATTATTTGCATCTGATCCCTGGTCTGGCCCACACACTGCTCAAGCCCATTAGGGTTAGGGTTTTTCATTAAACCCTAACACTATAAATAGCCAAACCCTAGATCAGAATTGTAAGTGATACACAATCTCAGTATACAGAGAGAGAGGGCGGCGGCTAGGGCATTCAGGAAGGAGGGATTTTCTCTGATCAAATCCTCCGGCTGAATCAACTTGGTAGAATAATCCTCACCAGATTTCCAAGGAGCAAGGGATACAGATCAGAAGATCAGATCTGTAGGAACTAAGAGAGAGAGCCATCGATTTCTTCAAAGGGAAGAAAGCCATCGTTTTGTTCGTATTCCGTCTCAGATCTGAACGTTTCTTCACCGTTATCATACTCCGATCTGTCCTGTAGATCAAACAGTGAAAAAGGTACAAACCCTAATCCATCCTTGTACAATTAATTTTGTAGGAGCATGCATAGGCTTTGCATGGTTTATTTAATTGGTTTTATTTTGATACCCTAAGAACGATCCTGCGAATTGAATAACAACTCGTGTTGTTAGTCGTAGACTCAAACCCTACAATCCAACCCCGCTGCTGATAAATCTTCATCATCCACTGAGTCTCTAGACTTACCGTTAGCAGAAGCTCACATGCCTACCTTCACAGGCATTGTAAAAGAAGAAGACATTGATTATACCTATCCATTCAGCAAGCTCGTTTCGCTGAATAAAGCAGCCACCCGACATCGCCTCTCTCACGCACAGATTCGCACAGCCCAAGTTCAGAAAGAGAAGATTCTGAACGACAAGTTAGCCGAGAAGCATTTCGGCGAGGAGCTGATGGAGATGATCGACCACGAGCAGCTCCGACCGTACTTGACGGCAACCCCCAGGAACTTCCACCCACACATGGTCGCCGAGTTCTATGCTCGCACGGTGATTGCTGACGACAGGAGATCCTTCACCACGTCGGTGTTCGGACACCTGATCACCATCGATGTAGAGTACCTAGCCAACCTCTTTGGGCTGAGGAGTACTGGTGAGGAGGTGGCGACATATTTCAAGGACGATACGGTGGAGTTCAGGCGAAGGTGGACCGAATGGAAGAAGGAGGGGGTGACTGTCTTCAAAACTGGCATGAAGAAGTCAGAGATGGAAGATTACTGGCAGATGGTGTGCGACATTGTTGTGTGCATGCTCCAGTGTGAGGTCGGCTCTTACGCCGAACTAAGCCTGAAGAAGTTCTCCGTTATGTGCGCGTTGGAGGACGGCATATATGGCAACTGGGCCGAATTCATCTTCGGTCGGTTGCTGGAGAATGTGGAGAAGAATTGCACGGTCAAAACTGACGGCAAATTCCTCCATGCAGTGTCTTTTGGCCTGCGCATCAGCCACATTTTGGAAGTGGAGATGGGAGACAGAGTCGACCGAGGGGAACAACTGGTCGGGTCCGACTTTATCCCAGTCACCAAGGTCAAACTTCCTGGCCCCGACTACAAGAAGCCACGTCAGCTGAAGGGGAAGAAGGCTGTGGACCCCGATGAGTCTGTTTCTGAAGAAGATGCAGAACAGACATGGGAGGAAGTACCAGCGGTGGCTCTCCCACTGCCAGCTGAGGCCAAGGCTGAGCTGAAAAGGAAGCTAGAAGTTGAATCCTTATTCACCTCTATGAAAGAAGCAGTGGCTAAGGCCACCGGTATACATCCTCGCGCATCAGCACAAGTGCCAGCCCCCAGGCCCCCTTCAAGTAAGAAACACAAGACCCACCAGCGCCAGCAGCCCCAGCCAGCTGTTGCCCATGACCCTGCGTCAGGGAAAATCTCAATTCCAGTCAAGAAGTCCGTCCTTGGACTGACTGAGGAGGAGACCATCAAGAAGATGACCCGAAAGAGGAAGAGGGTCCAGACGAGAGCTCAGAAGCTGGTGGAGCAAGCCAAGAAGGAGCAACAAGCTTCCGTTGTGAGGAAGAAGCAGGCTCAGGCAAGGCTGAAGGCCTTGGCCGACCAGCGAAAAAGGGAGGCTGAGCTGGCAGCCCGCGATGAAGCCTTTGCAAAGATAAAGGCTGAGCATGATTCTCGACGTTAGGCGCAACTGGCGGAGCAAGTGCATCAGGTGGCGAAGGGAAAATGGGGAGTTGCCCAAACTTCAAATGACATGCCACCAGCACCAGCTCCAGGCCAGATCCTCTCTGAAGAATCCTTCACGCGCCTGATGGTCATGGGAGCTGAGGAGGACGTACTATCTCTAGTAGATATGTACCAGCCTGAGGAGGATGTAGTTGAAGACCCACTGGCCGCGCAAGGGGGTGCCAGTGGAGGAGTTGTTGAGCGGGCGACCACCCCGGAAAAACTGGTGAGTTTCTCTGATGAAAGCTCCGAGGAACCAGCTGCCCCAGCTGAGGAGGAACAAGTTGCGATGGAGACTACTGGTGAGGAACCAGCTGCTCCAGCTGAGGAGGTCCTAGTCATTCCCGACGAAGAATCCGCACCAGTAGTACAACACTCCAGGGTGCAGCGGATGGAGCCAAGGGATCTTTTCCCTAATTTTGAAGATGAGGCTCGTTCAGCTGACAGTCGCCCACACCCTTCAGAAGCTTCTACATCTTCTGGGCGATCAACAGCATCCTCTCCAGCGCCAGCACGACATGTGCAAACTGAAAGGAGGCCATACATGCTCTGTATCCAAGAGCACCAGCTGATAGATGAAGATACCTTCCGATCGCGAGTGACAGGGGTACACCGGTGGGAGCACCGCGGGGACATGGCGTTTCAAACTTCATGAGTGCCTGAACCTTAAGCATTCAACATTATCCCCATCAGCGGACTCCCCCACCAGTCAGTCTACGCTTCCAGGATCTTCGACTGGTGTCTGCCCCTGCACCCGATGGAGTATTACAACTACTCACTCTATGAGTATGCCGACACCATCACAGCGGAAGTGGAGAGCGCTGTGGATGAGGAGATGATAACCAGGTACAGAGACCTGTGGAGAATAAATGCGGAACTGCTTCTGGAGTTCCGGAGGTGGAGGATTTTCGACTGGTGCCAACGCCAGTTGACAGTGGAGAAGCGTGCCGTACTGTATGCCAGGCTCGGGCTTGGATACTGGAGATCTGAGGAGGCCTGGGCAAATACATTCATGGATACTGATCCTGAAAGCCACCAGCAGCTGTCGAACAGGAGAATCAGGCGCCGATTGAGGAAGATTGCAGAATACCGACAGCTGACTGGAACCTCCGGCCTTCCTAGGCCCAAAATGGTTAAGTTGCCATTCCTCCAATTCCAGTGCACCAGCCGAGGGTACCAGTTGATATACGCGCTCAAACGCTTGAAGGTGCTCATCGCTCTCCCAAGGATCCCTCCATACTTTGCAATCTTCTTTGACATGGCTGCCAGCTCTCTGCTGGTAGACCACATTGTAGAGGAGGATCCCTCGAGAGGTTGGTGGCTGACCACTGCCGTCCCCCCTGTTCCAATGGTCATGGGCGATCTTGCCCCATATCATGAGGACTGGCAGCTGGTGGATCTCACAGCCCCACCTATTTTTGAACAAGGCCCGCCAGCACCAGCCGAGGTGCTCGCGGAGGAGCCAGCAACAGCTGAGGTGCCCGCAGAGGAGCCCACCCCAGTGGAGGTACCAACTGAGTCTCCACCAGAGATGGCTGTTACCGCACCTGATGTGCCTTCCTCTTCCATGGAAGTATCAGCGGAGCCAATCTCAGAAATTCATCCTCCTGCGCAACTTCTTGCTTACATCGACGCCAGGATGGATCAACGCTTCGCCACTTTCCAAGCCGATGTAGCGCAGCAAATGGAGTCCGTCACCGCCGGTGTTGCCACCTTTTTGGCGCGGATCCAAGAGGGGGAAAGGGCGCGAGCACTGGCTGAAGAAGAGAGAGCCAGAATCGTTGAGGAGGAGAGAAGCCTTGCAGCTGAAGAAAGGCGAATTGCTGCTGAAGAAAGGCGGAAGAGAGATCAAGAAATGGCCGAACTTACTGCGATCCTGAGGTCTATCACAAGTGCTCGGACTCAGTCACCAGGATCTTCTTCCAAGCCATAGTCTTGTCTCTTTATGCTTTTGTAAGTAAATCTGTTAGACTAGTCAGTTATCATTCATTGTACATGTAATTGCTAAATCTCTAATGGAATGTTAACTGACAAGTTGATGACAATCTCTTATTGTCCAACAATTGTCTAAGTTTTTACTTACCAGCTGAATTTACACATCCAGTGTAATCAGCACCAGCACTCATCTTGCATGTTAAATTTATTTACATGCTTATTTGCTCTGATCTTAATTTCCATATTTTTAAACGAGCAATATCTTTCCTTGGTTGAGGGGGAAGATTTCTTTTAGTTAGAGCTGATGTTGAGGAAGTAATTTCATGGGTTTAGATCTGATAGGTTTCACTTGTAAAACCCTGAAATCCTTTGTAACTTTCCTCATCAGCTGAGTGCTCGCTGGTTAGGCTTTGATCGCACCAAAAAGGGGGAAATTGTTGGGAAATCTGTCTAAGGTTTCCTCCCCCAGTAGCTTACTTGTTTAGATTATAGTTTTGGTGGATCAAATCCTAAGTCCTACCAGCGTCAGTTGTCTCTACATAGCCCTAGTCTCAAATGTAAAGTCCTGTTTAGGCTTTTGAGTTGTAAGTCGCAGCTGATCAAGACTCATGCTGACACTGTTCACCAGCATGAGAAGCACTTACCACTGGCTACTGTTCACCAGTTGGGAAAAGTTTCATCAGCAGGCAGCTGACAAAGACTCATGCTGACACTGTTCACCAGCATGAGAAGCGCTTATGACTGGCTACTGTTCACCAGTTGGGAAGGGTTTCATCAGCAGACGGCTGACAAACCTTACGAGGAGAATGCGTGTTCTTACACTATTCACCAGCGGTGATTTCACCAGTCATGGGAGATTCCGAGAAGAGTTAACATCTAGAGATTTGGTAGACTTTGATGATGCCAGGGCAAGTCACCAGCAGAGACTGCCAGCACAAGATCACCAGTATGATCTACCAGTCAGATGTTACCAGCAGAATTCCAGATTCTCTCTCCCAGCGCCGTAGAGACAAGAAGAAGATTCTCAGAGGAATCGACTGACAAAGGATGACTTTAAGGAAGGATAACTTAAAGTCTATCAGTCACAAGACGCCAGTCTTATTCCTCGGACTGACAGAGAGAGCCGTTCTGACACAAAGAGATCTGTGTCAGATAAAGTGGTCTTAGGTATGGCTCTTTTCCGAAAAGCATACCTGCCGCCGTCAGAAGGACATCCGAGGTCTGACATCTTTCCGGATGCGTCCAAACGGCTAGAAAGTTTGAATCGGTTCCTGCGGCTATAAATACGTCGCAACCACCAACATTCAATCTCTTAGATATCTCGGTTGTTACATTGAAAGATTAGATATCTCTGCTCAACCACCGAAAGAACTGATATTACTGCAAGATAGCATAAAGTACTTTCGAGGCTTTTCATAAAGCTTTCCGTGTGTTGATTTATCAAACACGAGACTTCAAGCTTTAAGCTTGTAAGTTAAAGATCTCACTTGGTGTTCTTTCTCTTCGAGAGAGTTCACAGCAGCTCCTGTGCTTACCAGCACTTGAGTTATTACGGGCATTCTGCCGTAGAGACTGTTACGTTCTTGGGAGAACAAAAACACCCAGCTAGCTGTGGAGGTTGAAGTGACGTGCTCGCACCCCATTAGCTGTGAAGAGTTGAAGAAGGATCCAGGACCGGGAGCGGTTGATCTAGTGAACTGGTGGACGAGGCATTCACCAGCTAGAGATAGATCGTAGGAGACCTGTACCTGATTACTCTTAGTGGAATTTCCAGTGCTTCGACTGGAGAGTGGACGTAGATCGATTGATCGAACCACTATAAAATCCTTTGTTATTTATCAGCTTTCTGTCTTTTATTCATATTTTAAACCCAGCACTCAAGTGCTGGAGTATATCCTGAAACTGATATATAACTGTGCAAACAAGGCTAAATATTCTAAGTTTTGAATCACCAGCTGACCAGTTGTCAGCTGCGTACTGAGTAACCAGCACCAGCTGACCAGTTGCCAGTTGTCAGCTGTGTGTAAGTAGCGTGCAAGAAAACAATTAACTTTATTTCCGCTGCGTAACGTTTATACTCTGAAAAACCGGGACCAACAGGCATGTGTCGCATCTGGATAGACTGAGCTTACTGCCTTGGCAATGCTGATGTGTTGGTCCGAAACAATAAGCAATTGTGGACTACAATCGCAAGCCATTCGCAGTCCTGACATAAACCACATCCAGCTCTCATTGTTCTCGATCGGTGCAAATCCAATAGCCAGAGGAAAGATTTGTTCGTTGTCGTCTTTGGTATCAACAACCAATAACACACCTTTATTTTGCCCCTTCAGGTGTGTAGCATCCACCACAATCACTTGCCTTAAACAAGTCCCGAAAGCCGCACGTGACATACTCAATGCAACAAAGAAATGGCGTAATCGTTGATCCTCGCCGATATCCATGTCTGTAATAGTGCCCGGATTCCATTTTTGGAGAACATCAAGATATTTTGGTAGCAAGTTGAATGATTCTTCTAAGCCACCATAAATCATCGATATGGCTCCATTTCTAGCGCGCAATGCATTGCTGTAACTGACCTTAATACCAAAACTCTGTTGTAGTTCAGCCATTATATCGCGCGGCTTGATGATAGATCCTTGTCTACGCATCCTCCAAGCAAAGTAAGCTGAGATCGCCTTTGATCGTATAGTTCTACTGCGGATGTTGTTTAGACTCATAGTACAACTATGAGTTGGAATGAATTCGCAGACTACCCAACATCCCGCTGAATTGAAGGCACGTAAAATGAATGTACAGTTAGGATTGAGGCTGCAATTGTAAACCACCCGAGTTGTAGAAGAACGCGTCACTTTGAATTCAACGTGATGCTCCATGTGCAAAAGTCCGACAGCCACGTACAAGTCCTCTTTTCTCCAAAACATTTTGCCCGTTTCCAGTTCCCCTTCCAATACTGCTTGTAGATCTGGCAATATAGGTGAGTCGGATGACGTGCCCCTAGAAGTTCACCCTCTAAAGAGCTTGTCAAAGAATA